>VATE01000079.1:25106-38274 GCA_008065195.1 Metschnikowia amazonensis | reverse complement strand
ATTCTACCATGACTTAATAGTAGATTCTATCATGACTTAATAGTAGATTCTACCATGACTTAATAGTAGATTCTATCATGACTTAATAGTAGATTCTATCATGACTTAATAGTAGATTCTACCATGACTTAATAGTAGATTCTATCATGACTTAATAGTAGATTCTACCATGACTTAATAGTAGATTCTATCATGACTTAATAGTAGATTCTACCATGACTTAATAGTAGATTCTACCATGACTTAATAGTAGATTCTACCATGACTTAATAGTTGATCTACTACCAAGTCTATGACTATCACTTCCTTACGACTCACTACTCCACTACAAGACTCTCTACTTTTTATACTCTTCTCTAGACTCCTCTCTGGACTCTATTCTAGTACTCTACTCTTTCTAGACTCTATTCTAGTACTCTACTCTTTCTAGACTCTATGACTATGCCAGACTAGTACTCTGTATTTAAACTCTTCTCTAGAATCCTTTCTTCTCTCCTCCTACTAATATCTCCTCTCTCTACATTATTTACTCTACTCTGTTACTCTATTACTACTCTATTAGCTCCTCTACTACTATATATCATTCACATCTCTTAATCGCTCTCAAAACTTATATCCAAGGTGACTGTCACTCAAAGATCACCCCACTTTTCGAAATTCTCGGACTTTGACACTACCTTGCGGAGATTACTCTTGACACGTCATTCATAAGCCGTCACTCTGACCTAGTCTATATTCCGTACTTATCTCTACTCCTATTGTGGTGTAGGAGTCTACTACCCACTGTTGTGCTGTGGAGCTTAGCACTTTGTGTTTACTAGCCTTTAGTCGTTGTGACATTTCCTGAGACGCTGGTGACATAACACTGATTTTAGTTGAGATTCTATCATTTTTGAAGTCCATGTAAGGGTCTAATGTAGTGTTGTAATAGTGTTGGAATAGTGAATAGTCTATAGTCAATAGTCTTAGAATAGTGATAGTCTTGGAATAGTGAATAGTGTTGGAATAGTGAATAGTCTATAGTCAATAGTCTTGGAATAGTGATAGTCTTGGAATAGTCAATAGTCTACTCCAATAGTCTTCCAATAGTCTACTCTAACAGTCTTCCAATAGTCTTCCAATAGTCTTCCAATAATCCCCTACTGTAGTCATAGTACTAACTATTGTGTACTCTACTCTATGTCATAGTACTCTACTCCAAGTTAAATACTCCCAGTTCTTCTACTACTCTCTGTATCTACTCTGTATCTTCTCTGTATCTTCTCTGTATCTTCTCTGTATCTTCTGTATCTTCTGTATCTTCTGTATCTTCTGTATCTTCTGTATCTTCTGTATCCTCTGTATCTTCTCTGAATCTTCTATATCTCTGTAGTCTCGTAGCAAGACTTTCCCGCACTTCTACTCTATCTACTTGGGTGGTGTATTCTATGCTATGAAGAGCTGCACTGACTGATGATTGATGGTAACAGTGGCAAGCGCACGGAGCACAGCTCCGAGTTGTAGAGAGGTGGCAACGGAAGAGAATAGTACTTCGGCGTCTGGTGCATTGTGGGCATTGCAAAGCGAGGCGCAGAGGGTTCTGGAAAGCGAGTAGCAGAATCTGGAAACTGAGTACCTGAGTTTGGATAATGATTTGATTCTGGATAATGTGCAGATTCTGGATATTTTTGCTCTGGATATTGTGGTTCTGGATATTTTTGCTCTGGATATTGTCCAGATTCTGGATATTTTTGCTCTGGATATTGTGGCTCTGGATACTTTTGCTCTGGATACTTTTGCTCTGGATATTTTCCCTCTCCATATTTTCCCTCTGCATATTTTCCCTCTCCATACTTTCCCTCTCCATATTTTCCCTCTCCATACCGTGTATCCTGCTCACCATACTCATTCGCACTCGTCTCTTCCTCTTCAACATCCTTCTTCTCATCCTCAGATCGCGACAGTGATTGGTCAGTGGTGGTCCGGTCGGCCTCCTCCTCCGAGGCCCGGAAGTCCGACTTGCATTTGCGCTGGCCGTGTTGTTTGGTGACAATGTGAGTGTTGAGGTGGTTCAATGAACCATAGCTCTTGGTGCAGCCCTCAAATGAGCACTTGTACTTGCGGTGGATCTGGTAGTAGCGACGGCGGAAGCGCCTGCTCTTCTGGCCGTAGCGAATACCGGCGTCCGGCCTCTGTGTGTAGTTGTAGTAGACATTGTTGACGTATGCTGTGTCCTGGCCCGGGTAGTAGCCGTACATGGGTTGAGGGTCATAGGAGGGCGCCACCAAGCCATTGATCACCGGGACGGGAGCCCGCACGTCGACGTGGTCTTGGCAGGGGGCGGCGTACATGGGGTTGACCGGGCCGGCGGGGCGCCCGTAGTACGAGTCGTCTTGGTAGTAGGGCTTGTACTGCGTGTAGTAGTCTCTATGTTCGGAGGGGAGCTCGGGCCTGTCGATGGCTGGCACGGACGATTGCCGGAGGGGGGGCATGATGGCGGGCGAAGCCATGGCTGTAGGGGCCGCCGGGGCCGCTGGCGCCGGAAGGGACTTTATGGGAGGAAGAGGGTCGTTGGCGGGGGGCGCCGCGTTCAAAATCAGGCCTATGGAGAGCTTGGGGCTGATGGCTCTGGACATTGGGGAAGGCAAATACGGGCGTCGAAAAATAAAGGCGTCTGTGGCGGGCGTCTTTGGAGGCGTCTTCAAAAGCAAGGCGTCGTGTTAAGGCGTCTTGGAAAGCAAGGCGTCGTGGTCAGGCGTCTTGGGAAGTATAGGGCGTCCTTGGAAGTGAAGGAAGAAGCAAAAAAAAAATACCGAAATAAAGTGCAATATGTCTATGTAGTGTGAGCAGAGGGGCAGTGGCAGAATAATATATAATAGGAGACAGCGTGCAGCCATTCTAAATTGTTTAAGGTCTATGTATAAGCCGGACCTGGCACATGCGAGATCTGCATGTCCTTGCGCTAAAAGATGCGAAGATGAAATCGCCTCGAGGGACGTTTAGGCCGTGCAGGCGCATTGTGAGATTAGGCTACTATACGCGGCCACTTGCGTATATGCAAAATCTGCCAACGCCGCATTTGCGCGTCACAAGAGGCCTTTTCGCTGCGCGTCTAATGCACCTTACAACGTTTGTTGGCGACCTCCTCCTCCACCATCACGAACCCCTCCTAAAGAGGAGCCTGAAGTGCCATTGCTGCCAGCTGGCCTTTGGCTTCTGCACCGGTGCGTGGCTTTGTGGCCTTCCAAATGTTCCCTGCTCTGGACTTGCGTTGACGTCCGCGCATGTACCTGAAACAGATCCCCAGAACTATTTTTGGCACATCCTCTCTGACTTCGTTAGTGGTTATGAAGTCACAAGAGAAATGCGCGAGATCTCACCGCATATCCAAAAACGCTCTGCATGCGGCCCTATTCCATTCTAAAGAAGTATAATTTCACGGCTAAAAATAGGCTTTGTGCACCACCCATCGGTACATGTCGCACGTTTCCCGCTGCACAAGTCCGGCTCCTAAACGCTAAAGAGAAACTGCTGTTTTACTTACATGCATAACCAGCCAGAGTGTGCATGTAGTGCGGCACTTACGCATTCCGCAGCGTATCTGTTGCGCAATCCCAAGGCTAACCAACAGCAATGCGCAAGAAACTTCCGTGCCGCGCGAAAGTCCAGCATACTGATCCCGTCACCACTCTAACAGCTCACATACTCGGCTAAATCAGGCACAGCCTAGTGCAGCGCTCCAAGCCGGCCTCCCGGCCCTCCCGTAAGCGATGGGCCATAGTCATCACGGGGACGTTGACCAGGCGGCTCATCAGCCGCACCCGGCTACTTCTTGCGGCGACTTAAGCATGTCTCCCTGCTGCACCAGAAACGGGACGCGTGAGTAGAACATCGCATGGAATTCCGTGCGGCTCGCGGAATATAGGCCTTAATATCCGGGGCATGTGGCGGAACTAACGGTGCAATTTACTGGTGTGAAATTTCCCACGTATATCCATGCAAGAGCGCAGAGATAAGTTTCAAGAGCTTCTCAAAACGCGCTCGGCACACCCGAGGATTCCTGCACCATGGGCTATAAACTAAGAGGCCTGCACGGTTTTGTGCGACTTTGAAAGACGCGGTTTGCGGGAGTAAAATGAAACCAGATTCCGCTAAGTGCGCACTGGGAGGCCACCGCCTGTATGCAGTCCGGGACCGGAATTGTTCCTTCAAGGCCGTCCAGACCACTATTTTACGCGGGTCCCATTGGGGTGGATGTGGTCCGAAAGGGGAAAGTCACGTGCGCTACGGGACATCGCAATACAAAACAAAGCTATTTTTAGTAGGGCCCGGATTTGTGTAAGGCCCAGGGGGAGCCATTACTATGGGATGTAAAGGGGTGAATCGGGGGTGAAACGGGATGAAACGAGATGAAACGAGATGAAACGGGGTGAAACGGGGTGAAACAGGGTGAAACAGGGTGAAACGGGGTGAAACGGGGTGAAACGGGGTGCAATGGAGTGCATGCGGAGATGGGGGCAGAATTGCAATGGTGTCGCCACAGCGTGCAGGCGGCCCGCTAACCGGGATTTCACTCGGTGCCGTTTGAGGCTAGCGCTAAAGATGCGTGGTACGAATTGGGCCAGACGATTCCCCGACCCCATGCACAACCTGCACATGCGCATGGAGATGATCTTTTCTTCAAGAGCAAGCCTCACACGTGCGCAAGGGCGTACAGATTCGAAAGTTAAATATGCATATGTGCATCATGCGCTGCAGGTGACCACATACTGGCGCGCTCGCTTAAATGCTAAACAACCAGACTTCAAGGAAAGCCGAACACAGCAAAGGAAAAAAAAAAAAAGAAAAGCATGATAATGCTGGCCCGCAGAATTCGGCGTTGGTTTTTGGCCGGAATGTCGTATTTTCCTGCCCTATATGTCAGGATTTAGGTTGTTGCTGACACGTGCAGAAATAGTGCGACCAGCTTTATATTCGACGGCATTTTTAAGCGGCCACAGCGAATCCCAGAGGCTGCAGGCCAGTGAAACACCGGGAATGTGACGAGTTTAGCGAAGAAGTAAGCAAATGCCAAAGCCAACTGTGGCTACGGAGGCTCTTGTATGAGAGCATGCGAGCTCTGGGAAACAATGCACAAGTATTGGGAGCCACACGACCGCTGACTATTATGTCAGGGCAAGTGCATGTATGAGCGAAGGATTTACAGGGCTAAACTAGATTTGCGCAGGGCACCTGCACGCGTGCTGACAGAATCTAAGTACATACATCAGTGCGCATACGTAGCATAGGAGCTGCACGACGGTGTTCTGCAGCGGCTCGCGCGCGTCGACTCTAGTAGCCGTTGGCGCTCCCAGATTGCAATTCACGCCGAATCAGTGCAGCACGGAGTTCTCCGGTGCATAGGAGATGAGTCGAGGTTCTGAAATCTGAGAACAATAACTAGTGGAGGGAATTCCACTTGCGGCCGGCCAAATCAGGTGATATTCCAGAACATGCCTGGGAGAATAGAGGAAATCCACCATCACAAGGAAATCTGCCGCCACAAAGAATGCCCAGGCTTTGAACACTTGTAATGGTCACCCCCTAATCCTAAAGTCACGTTAATTGGTGGGGGACGAGTCAGAAATTTTCATGTACCACATTAACAATCTGTCCACCATGCCTGCTCCCTATAATGCCTTCCTGACTACATTGATGTTTACGACTGCTGTACGTACCACAACAACCATGGTTGGTGGGGGGGGACTCCAGGAGGTGTATACCGAAATATGCATTTGTCCTGCATATAGCGCCGTTTCTGTTTTGTTCGGGACTAGCTTAACGTGTCTAGAACGTGACATATAAGACATTGGCCTAGGATTGAAGGGGAAAGCGTGTTATAGTGGAACGAGTATGTTATGGGTAGTTTCGGAAGAATTATGGGCCATGGATACGAGAGGACAAGTCCATAGGGACGGATATGTTAAATCCATACCCCACGCCTACCAGCTACCTATTTCCGTGAAGTTCCGTCTACTTCCGAGCCACCCCACTTTGGTAATTCCGTAGATTTCCGTGTAATTCCGTGGGATGTCCTATTGCGTCCAAAAGTCTGAAAGTGCAAAAGTCCGAAAGTGCAAAAAAGAGAAGTCAGGAAGGGCAATCCATGTAATCAATTGGCAAGTATCAATTGGCAAGTATCAATCAAGTATCAATCAAGTATCAATCAAGTATCAATCAAGTATCAATCAAGTATCAGTGTTTAATGGTCCCTCTATCTGATCGTCTAAACTGTCTGATCGTCTAATAACCGCAGATCTCATTGATCCGTCTACACCCGTTGTATTCCTTCATAGTTCCGAGTATTTCCGTCTACTCCATTATACAGAATTTTAGTGACGCCTAGACCCGGCTAAATCCGTCCATCCACTGAATTGTCTAGATTTGTCGACTAGTCGTCTAGATCCATCCACTATATTTTCTGATGTCCACTAGTCGTCTAGATGTCCACTAGTCGTTGAGATTGTCCACTAGTCGTCTGGATTCGTCCACTGGTTGTGTAGATTTGTCCACTAGTCGTCTGGATTCGTCCACTAGCCATCTACGTTTGTCCACTAGTCGTCTAGATCACCACTACATTGTCTAGATCACTACTACATTGTTTAGATCACCACTACATTGTCTAGATCCGTTGTTCTGTCTAAACATTTAAATCCAGTCTCATCAAACTAAATGCCGAAGACAATCCAAATCCAGCATATTTCCGCCAAGTGTCATTCATGTACTAGGATTGTCTTGGTATATTGTCCAATTGTCACTTTTACTATATTTCTTGGCATATTGTCACAATCCAGTAGTATATTGTGACGACTATCATAGTCACGCATAATCCATTTGCAATCATACAAACGGTCATTGACTCGTAATCTTTGAATCATTGTCTGCAGTCATTTTACTTGAATCTTTCCGAACTTTCGCAGTCAGTTATGAACAATGGTTTTTTTGAGTATTGACAAATGTAGCTGCGTCTGTGGATTGAGGGATTTATTAATTCTACTAACCACTAGCGATTGCTAGAGATAGGTGAGCCTTGGTGAGCCTCGGTATGGAGAACCTCGGTGAACATCAGTATGGTGAGCCTGGGTGAGCCTCGGTATGGTGAGCCTGGGTGAGCCTCGGTATGGTGAGATCTCGGTATGGTGAGCCTGGGTGAGCCTCGGTATGGAGAACCACGGTGAACCTCGATATGGTGAACCTCGGTGAACATCAGTATGGTGAACCTCGGTGAACATCGGTATCGTGAGATCTCGGTATGGTGAGACCTCGGTATGGTGAGACCTCAGTATGGTGAGACCTCGGTATAGATGAGATAGCTAATACACATCGGTTCTTCTCCAAGTCTTTTACCCATTTCCTGCTTCACTCAGACCACTAGCCACAGCCAAACCTCAACAAATACCCAGGTACTGTTTCCAGTGAATGGAATTATTGGCCATGGGCTATATGCAGGACCCACCAAGATTTGAAGATCATATTTGAAAAAATGAAATCGTATTTCTGAGTGGTATTTTTGATGTGTTAAGTAATCTACTAATACTGTTTACTAGTCTACAGTTCCAGCTCTCATTGAACTCCATATCCACCTCACTTCTACAGTCTCCACTACTGAGATGTCACTTCAGATACACAATTACCAACAGATGGTAAAAAGTGTATATTTGAGATAAATGTACTGAAAAAGGAACATATAATTTCTAGAACTCCATTCTAGATTCTAGTCTTGTATGAACTATTCTATAGTTTTGAGTGAGTCTCTAGTCTGAGTCTAGAGATCTATGAGTCTAGTGATCTATGAGTCTAGAGATCTATGAGTCTAGTTATCTATGAGTCTAGTGATCTATGAGTCTAGTTATCTATGAGTCTAGTGATCTATGAGTCTATATGAAAAATCCATGAGTCTATATGAAAAATCTATGAGTCTATGTGATTTTGTAGTCTTCTGAGTGATTATTTTCCATCAACATATTTAATCCAGTCTATGAGTTTTAGTCTGGTATTGTATGAGTCATGAATGAGTATCCTAGGGTATAGACTCTAGTCTAGTCTAGTCTATTCTATTCTATTCTAGTCTAGTCTAGTCTAGTCTAGTCTAGTCTAGTCTAGTCTAGTCTAGTCTAGTCTATTCTATTCTAGTCTAGTCTAGTCTAGTGTATTCTAGTCTGGTTTATTCTAGTCTATTCAAGTCTATTCAAGTCTAGTCTAGTCTATTCTATTCTAGTCTAGTCTATTGTATTCTATCCTATTCTATTCTATTCTATTCTATTCTATTCAAGTCTATTCTAGTCTCTGGATTCTACTCTTGTATGAATCCAAATCTCTAGTCTAGTCTAGTATAGTCTAGTCCAGACTCTAGTGTATCTCCTTCGGGATGATTATATCCCAAAAATAACTTTAAAGTAAACGGCGGTCTTATTGTGAGGATCCGAAGGTAGCGGTGCGACAAGATGAGTTCGTAATAAGAATAAGGTGAAAATCCTTTCCAATTGTCATATTTGTAAACCTAACTTAACATGCATTTTGAGTAATTATTTTGTATGAAGCTTAAGTGACAACGACACTCTGGATTCTACTCTTGTATGAATGTAAATCTGTAGTGTAGTCTCTAGTCTCTAGTGTGTCTATAGTGTAGTCTATAGTGAAGTCTCTAGTGTGTCTATAGTGTAGTCTCTAGTGTAGACTATAGTGTAGTCTCTAGATTCTAGTCTTGTATGAATGTAATTCTTTAGTCTAGTCTCTAGTGTAATCTCTAGTGTAGTCTCTAATGTAGTCTCTAATGTAGTCTCTAGTGTAGACTATAGTGTAGTCTCTAGATTCTAGTCTCTAGATTCTAGTCTTGTATGAATGTAATTCTTTAGTCTAGACTCTAGTCTAGTCCATAGCCTAGTCTTGTATGAATATCTATGACTCTCTACCACCCAGTCTCCAGTTCTCTACGATATCTCTATGATTCTGTCGCCTAAGATTTTCTCCATCAGCTCATTCAATTCTCCAGTTCTCACAACTATTCAGGTACTCTAATCTTGAAAGAGTATTCTAGTCTTGTATGAGTCATCAAAAGGTATCCTAGTCTCTAGTCTTCCAAGAGCCTAGTCTTGTATGAGTCTCTATTATCTCTAGTTCTCTGAGTCCCTATGATCTCTAGTTCTCTGAGCCTCTAGTATCTAAGTCTCTAGCTCTATACCAGTCTATATCACTCTCTAGTTCTCTATGAGATTCCATAGTTCTCCAGTCTGATGTGTCTTCAAGTCTTCTAGTCTTGTATGAGTCTTTAAATTGTTCTAGTCTCTAGTCTCTAGTCTTGTATGAGTCTAAATTGTTCTAGTCTCTAGTCTTGTATGAGTCTTCAAATGGTTCTAGTCTCTAGTCTTGTATGAGTCTTCAAATGGTTCTAGTCTCTAGTCTCTAGTCTGGTATGAGTCCTCAAATGGTTCTAGTGTCTAGTCTCTAATCTCTTTATAATACATCTCTACGAGTCTGATTCTGTAGTCTCCTAAGTCTTCAGTTTCAATGATTATATATTCTCCAACTCCATGTCTTCAAGTCTTCCAGTGTTGTATGAGGCTCCTAGGGTATTCCAGTCTCTAGTTCTCAGAGTCTGTATTAGTGTATGAGTATTTATTCTTTTCTACCTCTGAGTCAGTCTCGAGTTCCAGAGTCTCTATAATTCTCTACTTTTCTGAATATCATTCCCTACTTTTCTGAATATCATTCCCTACTTTCTGAGTCTCTATGATTTTCTACTTATCTAAGTCTAGTCCTTAGTCCCTGTCTAGCCTGCAAGGCTATTCTTGTATGACTAATGACTCTATCTCCATCAATCTCTAGTTCTCAATACCTCCCAGCTTCTATGAATATCTAGATCCTCTAGACTATGATTTATACCTCAAGTAGTCTCAGTCTTGTATGAGTCCTGAGACTTTCTATTCTCTAGTCTTCCAATAGTATATGAGTATTCTAGCACTCTGAGTTATATTATTGTAGTTTCAATGTGTATTGTAGACAGTTCTCTGAGACTATGATCCATTTCTCTAGCCCCTATGAATCCTCAAGGTTGTAGTGCTGAGTCTGAAACCAGTCCCCTCTGTATTTTCTAATCGATGAGGTCACCTCCAGTCCCATCCTCGACAATCCAAGTTCTTAAATACAATGGTCACTTTCTTAACAGGTGTCCTAGGGACATGGCTCTGATGTCGTATGATGAAAATGGTAAACGGTTGTAAGGAATGAGTACCAAGCTCTAATTTGAGTAGACCTTCACTTGAGTATAACTTCACATTTGTAGCATGTATTGAGGTAGCATGGCAGGTATTCGATTCGAAATTGATAGTAGATGAAATTACTTGGATTTAAAGTGACAAAAGCTGACTTTTGGGACTGGCAGTTGGGGAGACAAGCTAGAGTAAATCTGGAGACAAGCTGGAGACAAGCTGGAGTAAATCTGGAGTAAATCTGAGGAGTAATCTGGAGTAAATCTGAGGAGTAATCTGGAGTAAATCTGAGGAGTAATCTGGAGTAAATCTGAGGAGTAATCTGGAGTAAATCTGGGGAGTAATCTGGAGTAAATCTGAGGAGTAATCTGGAGTAAATCTGGGGAGTAATCTGGTTGGCCAAGGTATAGTTGAAGTGGAGAGTATTCCTGTTCTATCTTCTATTCTATCTTTTCTTTCATTCAATCACCTCTATCTTCTCCAACTCTAGGCCAGATTTAATTCCTATCCATCACTTATTTACTACAACTACAGTAAAAAACAATGCTACACATCAACAATGATAATTCTGAACAATGCTGGATACAATGCTACAACTACACAGAACAATGTCTTGTTGAACCTGACTGATAATTGCTAGTTAGTATTTATTACTGTACTAGAGGCGTAAGCAGTGGGAGTAGGAGTAGAAGTAGGGGTAGAAGTAGGAGTAGCCACTAGTATTAGATTTCTAAAACAGACATTATTTACACTGATTTCAAGTCCATAGAAACCGTGATTAACATAACTGACACCAAGTGTAAATTCCACTTGATCTAAGAGGTATTCTCAGTAGAATTCTGAACAAAGAGGTATTCTTAGTAGAATTCTGAACAAAGAGGTATTCTCAGTAGAATTCTGAACAAAGAGGTTTTCTAGATTCATAATAGGTAAAGAAAGGACTGAAATCTGACACCTGTCACCACTTACGCCAGGACAAACCAACAGGTCCACCTTTGACTAATCATGATTTTCTAGAACTAGAACTAGAACTAGAACTAGAACTAGAACTAGAACTAGAACGAGAACTAGAAACTCACTAGAACTAGAACTAGAACTAGAAACTCACTAGAACTAGAACTAGAACTAGAACTAGAACTAGAACTAGAGCCTATATCTAGAACTAAAATCAAGACTCTATATCTAGAAACTAGAATCTATCTAGAAACTAGAATCTATCTAGAACTAGAATCTATCGAGAACTAGAATCTATCTAGAACTCAAAACTAGAATCTAAATATAGTCATCTCTTTCATCTTTTTATGCTTTCCTTCTTAGTTAGTAAACCATAGTAGTTTTCAGCTATAGCTTGATCAGCCAGACTGTCACTAGGAAAGTAATTATACATTACTAACAGTAGATGATTAATAGTGGTGTTGTAGGAGCCTATTGAGGAGCATATTGAGGAGCTTATTCAGGGATTATTCGGGGATTATTCAGGAATTATTCAGGGATTATTCAGGAATTATTCAGGGATTATTCAGGAGTTAACATTCAAGTTGCTAGGGAGTTGCCCATCGATAGTACAACCCCAGGCTTAGCTATGCTGTACTGATTTGAAACCTGTTGAGAAGAATCTTGATTAATCGCAGTATCAGCTCATTTTTTCGACTTTGAATTGGATTGCATCCCTTTTAATATCCTTAACTTGCCTCCATTCTCCAATAACGCCGCGGCTTGGCAGCCTAGATGTAGACGTAAAGTGCATGGGAAATATGATACAAGTTGAATGCAGTACAAGACCAAAGGCAGGAAGAGCAACTTTGGTGTTTCAGAAGTACAGCGTGCAGATGAAACAGTCGCATCTAGCCAGTATCCCCTAGGGACTATATATAGAGGGTTCGCTGATCTGAGAACGTAATTTTTTAGAGTGCAAATACAAGAAAAAGTGAATCTTGATGGATCCGTTCTTAGCACTGGCCTAGCATACTGGAAACATGGCCAGAGATGGCGATTGGGAAGAAGAGTGAAGGTTTAATAATGGGAGAAAATATTATGGAATAGAATTGTGAAGAACTGGGCTGATAATTGGTGAGTCACCATACTTAAGGGACTACTTAAGGGACTACTTAGGGACTACTTAGGGACTACTTAGGGACTACTTAGGGACTACTTAAGGGACTACTTAAGGGACTACTTAAGGGACTACTTAAGGGACTACTTAGGGACTACTTAAGGGACTACTTAAGGGACAGTGAGTTGACAACGATAGAGTTCTGGGAAGTATTCCATGGAATTACCACAATCGCAAATTCTGGTTAAAGACTAATTAATACAGATTGTTAGGGCTGTCATAGATATTGTTAAGAAATCCAGAATAGTCTGAGAGATTCAAGAAAAAAAAAGTTTCAGATAATCATTAAATTCACCTTCCACCAAATGTCCTACAAACTATACTAGGATATTACCCGAGATGTTTGAATATACCAATTTAATTAGTTCAATCAGGGTTTTCAGTGGATACATTTGGGATCATTCAATATCAGTGAGATTAAAATTGCGTAACAATTGAACTCAGATTCTGGCATGCGATCAGTTGGACGAAGTGGAACTAAGAATTGGAGGTAGATTATATAGTAGTATTAGACTAGTTATTAGACTAGTTATTAGACTAGTTATTAGACTAGTTATTAGACTAATTATTAGACTAGTTATTAGACTAGTTATTAGACTAGTTATTAGACTAGTTATTAGACTAGTTATTAGACTAGTTATTAGACTATTATTAGACTAGTTATTAGACTAGTTATTAGACTAGTTATTAGACTAGTTATTAGACTAGTTATTAGACTAGTTATTAGACTAGTTATTAGACTAGTTATTAGACTAGTTATTAGACTAGCTATTAGACTAGTTATTAGACTAGCTATTAGACTAGCTATTAAACTAGCTATTAAACTAGC
>VATE01000079.1:0-19739 GCA_008065195.1 Metschnikowia amazonensis | reverse complement strand
AAATTATAGCTACGCTGTGCGATTAGTGGAGGAAACACGATAGACCTTGTCCAACGCGCTCTCTACGTGTCTTCCTTAGATACAGCCGCCTTACAGCAACGCGTTTCATAACAAGGAGCCAGCTCACTGACTGGCTCTTCCCCTCGGGTTATATAATTACCTAGATTCCCACATATTGGGAATCCATCAACGAATACACACGTGATAGGTAAAACAGACGTTACTAAAGAATCTAACAGTTATGGTGTATATTAAAACATATATTTGGTATGAATAATTAGAAATATTGCTATGAATAATTAGAAATATTGGTACGAATAATTAGAAATATTGCTATGAATATTTAGAAATATTTGTATGAATAATTAGAAATATTGGTATGAATAATTAGAAATATTGGTATGAATAATTAGAAATATTGGTATGAATAATTAGAAATATTGGTATGAATAATTAGAAATATTGCTATGAATAATTAGAAATATTGCTATGAATAATTTTGAAATATTCATACCAAGTACAAGTTTTAAGTTACAGCATCACATGGAAACTACTTTAGTTTTGGCCATTTCGACCATGGATTGGATGACTTCAAGAATAGAATGTAATAGCAATCAGAAAGATATAAAATATCTGATTACTGAAAACTATTAAAAGTTGGTGTGAAACATTATGCCATTTGGTATGAATAATTTGTCGCATTAGTTTGAATAATTTTAAAATGTTGGTATGAATATTTTTGTCGCACTGGTATGAATAATTTTGAAAGAGACTGTATGAATAATTTTGAAAAATACTGTACCAGTGCGACGAAATTATTCATAGTGGCTTAATGTTTCACAGCAACTTTGAATAGTTTTCAGTAATCATATATTTTATATCTTGCTGATCACTATTACATTCTATTCTTGAAGTCTTCTAATCAACGGTTGAAACGGACAAACTAAAGTAGTTTCCATGTTATGCTGTATATTAAAATTTATATTTGGTTTGAATAATTTTTTTAAGTATCCGCGCAAAATGTCACAGTGTTACTCTACAGCGCGACTAATTCAAATCATTTCAAAAGTTACGTACACTTCGCACAACCAAATAAGTTGTTCTTACAAATAACATGGAAACTTTCTTTGTTCGTTTTGATTCTTCAAGACTGAAATTTTCATATAAGCAATTCTCTAGATTCAGATGTAAAAATTGAACTCTATAAAAGTTGGTGTAAAAAATTATACTGTTGAGAGATTGAGTGAAGTGGTACGAGACATTGAATTAGATAATTTTGGCGCGCTAGTTATACTCAGTAATTTTCAAAATTATTCAAACCAGTGCAAAATATTCATACCAGTGCAAATTATTCATACCAAATGGAAAACGTTTCACACCAACTTTAATGGAATTTAGTAATCAGAAATTTTATTTGGACGATTGTTCGTATTTACCATTCCTAGAGTTCTTCAATCAGTGGCTAAACGGACAAAACTAAAGTAGTTTCCATGTTATGCTGTATAATAAAACTTGTACTTCGTATGAATAATTTTGTAATATTGGTATGAATATTTTGTTGCACTAGTACAGTCTCTTTCAAAATTATTCATACCAGTGCGACAAAATTATTCATACCAATATTTCAAAATTTTCATACCAGTGCGACAATTTTTCATACCAAATAGCATAATGTTTCACACCAACTTTTAATGGTTTTCAGTGATCAGAAATTTTATATCTGGACGATTGCTCATTATATTATTTTGGAGTCTTTCAATCAAGCTTCAAAAGCGACAAAATAAAATTGTTTCCATGTTATCTTGTGTATAAGAACTTGTATTTGGTTTGAATAATTTTGAAATATTGGTATGAATAATTTTGTCGCGCTAGTATGAATAATTTTGAAAAATACTGTACCAAATGGCATAATGTTTCACACCACTTTTAATAGTTTTCAGTGATCAGATATTTTGCTTGTATATACTATTCTTGGATTCTTCAAATCAACGGTCGAAAAGAACAAAACTAACGTAGTTTCGATGTTATGGTGTATATTAAAACTTATATTTGGTTTGAATAATTAGAAGTATTGGTATGAATAATTAGAAGTATTGGTATGAATAATTAGAAATATTGGTATGAATAATTAGAAGTATTGGTATGAATAATTAGAAATATTGGTGTGAATAATTAGAAATTTTGGTATGAATAATTAGAAATATTGGTATGAATAATTAGAAATTTTGGTATGATTATTTTTGTCGCACTTATTTTTAAAAATACTGTAATATTTTGTCGCACTGGTATGAATAATTTTGAAAAATACTGTACCAAAAAAAGCTTCATTAGTTTCGCACCCATTCGCAATTTTCTATTGTATGTTTCACCAAACTTCATGTCATTACCAATCTTAATCTGGAAATCGCTTCTATGACAATTTAGAGTCTACCAATTAAGAGTCAACTACGGAGCTGAAATCTTATGCTGTATACAACAAGATAATTAGTTGAAAGACTCGAGGCTGGTTATTTTGCGCTGTGAATAATTTAAAATATACTGAAACTAGACTAGTCACTAATCACCAGAAAGCTATTAAATATTAGACTATTCAATAATCACCATAGTGCTATTATATATTATACTCTAGAGACTAACAGAAGAACTGACTAATTTTTTAGACTACTACTCTACTAATCATAGACTCGCACTAGTATTATAGCAAACGGCTGCGACCATAGTAGTAAGGACTAATCACTAAATATCACTAACTACTATCACTAAGTATCACTAACTACTATCACTAAGTATCACTAACTACTATCACTAAATATCACTACTATCACTAAGTATCACTATCATCACTAAATCTGTATAATAAATATCTTACTAAATTATTACATCTCCTGATATTACTCATCTCGCATTCACACTTGCCTTTCTTGGACCCGCACCCTCGCTTTTCATGGATTATCTAAAAATTCACATCTAGTCCTCATTGTCTACTGTGTTGCCACAAAATCGGGTATTTTTGCCATATCTTTCAACCCTTTATACACGTCCCTACCTCCGATACTGTCTACATCAATCCCAGAGAAGAATATCCAAAAACGCCGTGTTTACCTCGTTTGTCCCATTTCTCCCTCACTTTGCAAGTGAAATTTGATTTGTTCAGTCCCATTCCACTCTCAAACCTACCACGATCCCTGTTAAATCTTGGACTAATATACTTAGACTATTTTGCATTGTTGAAATGACGTTCTCTGTGATGCAATCCAGATCATGGAAAGTCCAATAAAGTATTGGAGTGAAGATTAATAAGTCTTCAAGAGTACCTTGTGATAGACATTTTACTGATTACTAGAGAAAGTATACTAGACTAGTAATAGTATACTGCTACTAGTTAGTGGTATACTAGACTACTGACTAGTTACTACTTACTACACTACTGACTACTTACTACACTACTTACTACTTACTACACTACTTACTACTTACTACACTACTTACTACTTACTACACTACTTACTACTTACTACTTACTACACTACTAGCTACTGACGTCCATCTACTACTTACTACTTACTACACTACTTACTACTTACTAGTATAATATACTACTTATCACTCATTTCATACCAGATTACTAGTATAATAGACTACTTACCACTTATTTCTAACCAGAATACTAGTATAATCAACTACAAGACTACTTACTACTTACTAGTACACTAGACTACTCAGTAGTATTCTAGACTACTAACTAATTACTAGACTACTAACTACTTACGAGTATACTAGACTACTTAGATTACTCACCACTTACTAGTATACTAGATTTCATACTACTTCCTAGACTACTTACCAATATACTAGACTCCTTAATAGACTACGTACTAGTATACTAGACTACTTACCACTCATTTCGTACCAGATTTAGCATACTAGACTACTAACTAGACTACTAGCTACTTACTAGATTTCATGCACGCCACAGTCACTACTCATGGTATATCCTAAACTGTGCAGCTAGAACTACTACCCACGCTGACCATGCACATTCCTAATCCATCCTACTACGCTCTCTTGAAACACCACGTCACAGCCTAACTTCCAGCATAACTTCTCAATCATAGTCAATTATTCTCTTTAAGTATCATACACTAAAATGAGCTAGCATTTGACGTTATTAACTGTAGCATGGAGGTAATAACAAATATTCAACATCATCAGTATACTAGACTTAAAGTATACTACACCAGCTATTAGTATACTACACCAGCTATTAGTGTACTACACCAGCTACTAGTATATTACACCAGCTATTAGTATATTACACCAGCTATTAGTATACTAGACTACTTACTAGACTAATAGTATACTACACCACTTATTAGTATACTAGACTACTTACTAGACCAAATATTAGTACACTAGACTACTTACTAGACTAATTATTAGTACACTAGATCACTTACTAGTATTTCTATTTAATTTTTTTTCAGAAGAGTGCACACCCTTTTCACTCCCTCGAGATCTTTGGACTTTTATTGATGTTTATTATATACCCAGCAACATCGATTCTGGCTTGTAACGTACACCTTACACCTGTATATCATTGTATACTAGAGCAGGTTGAAACGTTACTAGAGTAAGACTACTTATTAGTATACTATTTACTTGCTCTGACCTAGCCCAAGTCTAGACTACGTACTAGTATACTAGACTACTTATTAGTATACTAGGCTATTTACTAGTATACTAGGCTACTTACTAGTATACTAGGCGACTTACTAGTATACTAGACTACTTACTAGTATACTAGGCGACTTACTAGTATACTAGACTACTTACTAGTATACTAGACTACCTACTAGTTTACTAGAGTAGGACTACTTATTACTATACTAGACTACTAACTAGTATACTAGACTACTAACTAGTATACTAGACTACTAACTACTCTACTAGATTACTAACTAGTACACTAGATTACTAACTAGTATACTAGGCTACTAACTAGTATACTAGACTACTAACTAGTATACTTAAGTACTAACTAGTATACTTAAGTACTAACTAGTACACTAGACTACTAACTAGTACACTAGACTACTAACTAGTACACTAGATTACTAACTAGTATACTAGGCTACTAACTAGTATACTAGACTACTAACTACTATACTAGACTACTAACTAGAATACTAAACTACTAACTACTATACTAGACTACTAACTAGTATACTAGACTACTAACTACTATACTAGACTACTAACCAGTATACTAGACTACTAACTAGTATACTAGACTACTAACTAGTAAACTAGACTACTAACTACTACACTAGACTACTAACTACTACACTAGATTACTAAGTAGTACACTAGACTACTAACTACTACACTAGACTACTAACTACTACACTAGACTACTAACTACTACACTAGACTACTAACTAGTACACTAGACTACTAACTAGTACACTAGTCTACCTACTAGTATACTAGACGAGATGCATGAACAAATAGACGCTGAGATCAAGCTCACAGAAAAAAAGTAAAGTATCACCAAGTAACGAAAGAACAAATTAAAGTCATTAATGAGAAGGTTCACCAAGTTCAAGGTCCATTGAAGAGCGGCACTGATCTGAATGCTGAAAAAAAGAAGAAGTCTAGCTCCACAAAAGTGGACATTTTCTGCTTTCAACCAGAATTAGACAAAGTTCTTGATTTTAATGCAAGCGGTAGTGGACCAAATGCCCCAAAACTCACAGAGCTTCTAAGCAAAGTTGATGGATCCTCTGATACGTACATGTCATTCAAAAATGAAATAGACGAATTGACAGCTTTCGTGAAGACTCTACATATGTGGAAAGTCTATGTTTTCTTGATCGAAGAAAATGTCTCCGACACAATGGCTGGTACGATCTTTTAGGGGACCGTCTATGGAAAAGACAACAAGAACTCGAAACGGCGCTAAACGAGTATAATCAGAAGCGTTCAAAAACATTGAGAGACTATAGCATTTCGGTCTATGAGGCTAACGAATGAGTATAGTTGCAGTTTCGAAAACAGCACACCAAATTAAAGGAACATGTCCACATCGAGCCATGGCATCAACTTACTATCGCACCAAAACCATCAGATATCCTTTTACTAGACCGAGCAATAGTTGTTCTTGGCCAAAGGAAAGCTTTTTGCCTAACATTCACTCTTGAGGCTGAAAATAAAGCACTTAGCAGCTTCGTCCCATCCTCCTTCATACTTTTCGTCGTCTTCATAATCGCGAGCCAAAGTAGCAGGGGAGACAATGAGTTTCTTTTGTCCTTGGATCTTGAACACAGAATTGTAAAGGTATTGGAATGTGGAGCAACTTGTCTTTCTCGTTCTGGTCATGAGCACCGGTTGAGCAAAGTTCAGGGTCCAACAATCTAATACCGTACTTGGGTCCAGCATTATAATGGGATAGAAAGTCTCAAGTGGAAAGGAAACACCAATTCAAGAAGTTGGAGTAGGTGTCGTTTTTTCTGATCATCTGATATGAGACGTTAGAAACCAACTTCTTGTACTTCTCTTATTAGTATAGTAGACTACTGACTACCAAACTAAACAGCTTACTACTTGCTAGACTACTATTATACTAGACTACAAGTATACTAGACTACAAGTATACTAGACTACTTATTAGTATAGTAGACTACTGACTACCAAACTAAACAGCTTACTACTTGCTAGACTACTGTTATACTAGACTACAAGTATACTAGACTACTTTACTGCACTGGACTACTACACTACTTATTAGTATTCTAGACAACTTACTAGTGTACTAGACCAGAGTACACACTATATTACTGACTACACTACTTATTAGTATTCTAGACAACTTACTAGTATACTCGACCAGAGTTCACACTATATTACTGACTACACTACTTCTTAGTATTCTAGACAACTTACTACTGACTAGACTCACTAGTATACTTAGTAGTATATTAAACTACTTACTACTAAACTAGACTACTTACTATACTAGACTATAGAATTGGACTATTCAGTACTAGGGTTTAGTGTATTATCTAGTTACTAATAGTGTTATCCCAGATATAAGTACTAGATTAACTTCCTTTACTAACTCTCTTCCCCTACTGTTCACTTCTACTACACCAGATATAAAGTAAATCTTCCTTCAGTACTAGATTAAACGCTTTCTCATTGAGTATTTTGGGGCGACACAGATTGACCTCCACAGATTGCTCTGTTTGCCTGTTTCTTTCAGCCAAAATCTAATCTTTATTGTAAGGTGCTACTCTACCTTAAGGGACGTGTCGTTCTTAGAATATGGTCAAGCTACTAATTCAAGCTAAACTCTTGTCTCACCCGTACACCAAGTTTTTACATATTGTTCCATCAATAGAGTTTCACCAAACCATCTGGTTTCTACCAATTTAATTCATTTCTTTCTGAATTAATCGAGATTTCGCACCTTCATCCTTGGAAATATTCCCGATATCCTACTATACGGTCCTATCCTCTATACCGTCCTATCCTACTATACGGTCCTATCCTACTATACGGTTCTATCCTACTATACGGTCCTATCCTACTATACCGTCCTATCCTCTATATCGTCCTAGGTCATTGACACTTGACAATTTCACACATTTCTGTCTATTTATATCAATATGGTGTCTTTTAGAATTTTCTAGGAAAAATTCGTCTGGATTCAAAAATCTGTTCATCAATTCTGTAGCTCTTAGCGTATGATACCCAGTGAATTCTAACTTCACAGGTTGATGATATTGATCTAAAGAATACAGCGGATCTTAGTAACAGAGATACTAGAATAGTCGCTTTTTCACTTAATACTTGTACTGAATTATTAATATTGTTATTCTAGATTCTGGCTATCACACAACTGACACTAACTGCTAGATATTCTAAAAACTAGATCATTCAATCTATCACATCCATAGTAGTATCCACTAGGTTCAATACAGCTATGCGTACGACTGCAAACATGACTAAAGACCCATACATGATATATCAATTCTCTATCAGTACCATTAGCAAGCTGCCGAGGTTCAAAAACCAATAGCACATACTAAGTAACAGTCACCTCTATGATACACTATGCACTGGGACAATGACACCTACACTGTTCATCTGACGTGACTATGATCAGTAGACGGTTCACCCGGCGATTCCAGTCACTACGTGGAAATTTTAAGGTCGTATTAGATTTTGAAAGTTGTGGTGAACATTGAAGTCGTAGTAGAATGAAGTCACAGTAAATTTGAAGTCGCAGTAAATTTGAAGTCGCAGTAAACTTTTCAACTAACCCTAAACTTTTGAAAGCGCGGTAAATTTTTACTCACCATTTCACCATTTTACTCACCATTTTACTCACCATTTTACACTAAACTTCTTGCACTACTTCTTGCACACCCTAATGTAGCATTTTGTTGGTTTCCATATTTATGACCTATTCAATTACATCTTATACACTCAGACCTAACTGAAATATTCCAAAATGTTAATTCAACTGGCAGTATGGAAGCCTAAAAGTTTCAACCAAGCTTCGCGTTTTGGGCGTCCCAATTGGAAATACCTCAGGGTACTTAATAGTTGAAGAAAAAATCGCAGCAAACTTAAACTTCCTCTTCTTTACTCCTTTCCAATTTGACTTTCGAATAGGTACAAAATATCACGATTTATTCTTCAAACCTCATTCAAACAAGAAATATGACAGTTAAGAAGTCCTATATGAAAAATTAAACACTCCAAATTTGGGTAATTACGTCTATTTGCCCAATAGCGTTCCTACGCGCTTACCTGATAGCGGATGACCCCAATACCAAGGTTTATATAGGCAGTTTAATTCTGTCAGCAATGAAAAGTGTCATATTAGCACAGAATCGAAGTACTATAAGTATACCTGAGTACTACTATTATATACCAGGATTACACTATTCTGTTGGATACCTCATACCAATAGCGCATTTGAGATTCTCCTATAGAGTACTACTTGTTGCCAAAGTCAAAGTACCGAAAGGGCTAGCTGGAAATGATTATGATGTTAAGTGGAGTAACTCATACTTCTGCCTAGTCTGATTTGGTACTACTATCAAACTGATTCAGTACCTACTACTACTACAGATCTTACATTACAAGTACTATTCGTAGATACCTCTACTACTTTACGAGAGGTGTCATAAAAGAGTGTGGCAGGCATATTTGGCTTCGGTACATTGTGAGTTCATAGAGAAGCCAATGGTTGGCATGGGTGAAGATCTGCTACGTTCAATGGCGTAACTGATCTAGATACCCTAAAGATCTGAATACTCGTGCTAACTCTTGACTCTTGACTATTCATCTATTTAAAATTTTAGCACTATCAGTAACTTGTAAGTCTTGCACTCTTAGTAACTTGTAACTTTAGCACTCTTAGTAACTCTTAGTAACTTGTAACTCTAATAAACTTCTAACCCCAAGTAACTTACGATTTTTTTTTTCAAAATTATTCACACCAGTGCGACAATTATTTACACCTATATTTCAAAATTATTCAATACTTCAAAATTATTGAAACTAGTGCGACAAAATTATTCAAACCAGTGCGAAAAAATTATTCAATACTTCAAAATTAACCAAACTAGTGCGACAATTATTTACACCAATATTTCAAAATTATTCAATATTTCAAAATTAATCAAACTAGTGCGACAATTATTTACACCAATATTTCAAAATTATTCAATACTTCAAAATTATTCAATACTTCAAAATTATTCAAACTAGTGCGACAAAATTACTCAAACCAAATGGCATGTTTCACACCAACTAATATCAGTAATCAGAAATTTTATTTGGATGATTCCTCTTATATACTATTCTTGGGATCTTTTAATCAACGGTTGAATCGACAAAACTCAAGTAGTTACATGATATCCTGTATGTTAAAACTTGAATTTGGATTGAATAATTTTGTCGCACTGAATATTAAAATTGGTTTGAATAATTTAAAATATTGGTTTGAATATTTTCGCGCCCTGGTACAGTGTTTTTCAAAATTATTCATACCAAATACAAGTTTTAATATACAGCATAACATGAAAACTACTTTAGTTTTGTCCGTTTGGCCATTGATTGGAAGACTCTAAGAATAGAATGTAATAGCAATCAGCAAAATGTAAAATAGCTGATTACTAAAAACTTTTAAAAGTTGGTGTGAAACATTATGCCTTTTGGTATGAATAATTTTGTCGCACTGATTTGAACAATTTTGAAGTTGGTTTGAATAACTTTGAAAAACACTATATCTCCAGTAAACTGGCAGTCTCCTAGTAACTTGTATCCTTTACACTTCTAGTGTAACGTACACTCTTAGTACTTCTAGTTCACTAAGGCATGAAACTTGGCTATGATGAATCTTAGTGCCAGCCTAAAGTTACTTTCTCAGAGATGAATTGATGCCTTTTGGTTTCGACTCAGTAGTAAGGAGCTGGGGCCTGAATGACTTCAATTTTCAGATAATGCATTATAAAGTAATCAATGGATATTGATGTTAATTTGGTTTGTGAATAAGTAATTCTGTGTTTGTTATTTGTATTATCATATTATTATTGCATTATCATTATTATTCTAGTATCAGTATAAGATCAAGGCTAGTGCGGCTAACGTGCCTTGAGTCAGTGTATGACCATTCGCTACACCCGTACATACCTACACCCGTACATACCCACACCCGTACATACCTACACCCGTACATACCCACACCCGTACATACCCACACCCGTACATACCACACTCGTACATACCTACATACTTCCTCCACTAGGAAGTTCTGGCCGAAGTTACGGACTGTGACGCAGCATGCATGTACCGACTTCAATCTCAAACAATTACTTGCTGCACCTGTAGCATTTCCGAGGTACGGCGCACCTGTACATCCCGCCATATCCCCAAACATCGCTGCAACCACGCCACCATACGCATGGCAGATGCAAAGAAAACAACCCTCTCAAGCAAACTATCGAGACCCCCCGATAAATGGCCCGGCCCGCGGCGGTTTTTAAAGGTCACGTGACCGTATCCCTTTTGTGCAGTCATGCAGTGTGCGGCGCCCAATCCATGCGAGACGCAGGACAATCGAAACAGTAACCTTGGTAAATCCCACGTCCTGCAGACACCACCGGTCCTGGGATGGTACATATTACCAGCAAGCAGACGGCAGCAACGGTGCAGGAACACCACTAAGAATAGATTTTATGCAGGCCCAAGCCCCTGTGATGTGCTTGTATACACTCTAGGCGCCTGCTGTCGTAGTCATTCGGCTGAACGGAACCCAGCGCTTGGCGTGAGTGAGTCATCAGAAGCGTCCTGCATTTACGGTGCGCTAGACCGAGCAGAAGTCTGCGTGCCTGCAGCCAGATGCAAATTTTCCGGTGCCCCGCCCTCGGACATGCGAGTCGGACAACGGGCCAGCGAAGCAAGACAGAGCAGCGTCACACCATATTTCAGGAGCTGGAGGCTCTGCCATATGTTTTTGAGCCATGTTTCAGTGATGTTTCAGCGATGTTTCATCCATGTTTTATCCATGTTTCATCCATGTTTCATCCATGTTCCAGTGGTTTCCTCTCCACGACGCCCCACCAACTCTGGCATCTGGAGCTAACGCGCGTAGCATCTCCGATGCGGTTGCCGGAAAAACAAAACCTTGCACTATAAAATCTCACCAGCGCCCATTTTTTTAAAACTGAAACTCTGCAATTCTTTGAATTTCTTTAATTTCAATTATTCACGTTCCTGCATAATGCTCTCTGCTACTACCATCAAACGTACTGCCGCTGAGAAGGAGGCCCAGATCATGGCCGACATAAAGGCAAACAATGTCAAGTTCACTCCAAAATACAACACTACCATACTAGGCAATTTCTTTGAGATTGGCTTCAGATCAAACTAGGGTTACAGAATTTAATAGATACATAGATGTCGTGTGAATAAAGTCACGTGACTGATGTGATATTCACGTGATCTCTATTATGTGCAGGTCGTCACTTTCGGTGTCCAGGTATACTTGATACCTAACAATCACACAATGGTCTTCTTTATGGGGACTTTGGAATCTCCACCATAATGTGGCAGGAAGTACCTTTATGGTGACTCAAAGTCAAAGCAAAGACTAGCTAGCATGTACAGAGTCAAAGTATTTTGATACGTCTAGTGTACTATGTGCAGGTCGCTGGTGGGTCAAACTCAAGCCTAAAATCCTTGGATTTGTCTTGTAAAATATAACTAATAATAATAAACATGAAACAAGCAGTTAATACCTGGTGCGTAAATGTGCCCTTAGACTTGAGCTTCAACTGTGTACTGCACAGTAGAGTGATTTTATTCAAACCAGTGCGACAAAATATCCATATTTTAAATATAATCAAACTAGTGCGACAAAAATATGCATAATTTAAATATTCAAGCTAGTGCGACAAAAATAAATATTTCAAATATTCAAGCTAGTGCGACAAAAATTCAAACCAATCTTTCAAAATGTTCGTACCACTTCGCACAATCTTTCAAACCAAATCGCAAAATGCTTCCCACCAACTTTTCATGAATTCAATTTTCTGAAATTTTATAACTGGACGATTGCTTATGTATACTATTCTTGGCATTTTCCAAACAACGGTAAATGGACAAAACTAAAGTAATTTCTATGTTTTCCTGTGAATAAACTTGTATTTGGTTTGAATAATTTATCAGTCTATTTTGAATAATTTTGAAATATTATTTACATAATTTTGTCGCACTGGTTTGAATATTGAAATATTGTTAAAATAATTTTGTCGCACTGGTTTGAATCATTTTGAAAATTACTGTATTCAAAAGCTAAACCAACAATTCAAAATTTCGCACCCAATCCCACACTCATTGAAATTAAAAATATGTTGGTATATACAGGATGACATCGAAACTAGTTCATTTTACCCTTGAATTTAAATAGTAAATGAGACAATCGTCCAGATTTATTCCAGAAAATTGCATTCTATGAAAAGTTGGTAAAGCATTATGCCATTTGGTTTGAAAGATTGTGCGAAGTGGTTTGAAAATTTCGAATTCTTGGTACAGTATTTTTCAAAAAGATTCAAATCAGCGCGACAAAATTATCAGACCAAAATTTTAAAGTTTCGTACTACTCTTCGCACATTCATTCAAACAAAATACAAGTTATTATATACAAGATATCATGGATGCTAGTTTAGTTTTGAGTTTTTTGATTCTTGCTTGGAGGACTTCTGAATAGTGATATGTGGCAACCCTTAGATTAGGATTTAAATATTGGAATGATAAGTTAGTTGACAGATTGTGTCATGGTTTGAAAGATTGTGTCATGGTTTGAAAGATTGTGCGTAGTAGTACGAAATTTCGAAATTTTGGTGTGAACTTTTTTGTTTTCTTGGTTCGAAATATTATCGCGCTGCTTTGAAAATTTTGAAAATCACTGTATTTCAAAGTTTAACCAATAATTCAAAAGTTTCGCACCCATTCTCATAATCTTTCAAACCATGACACAATCTTTCAAACTAACTTATCACTTCAATACTTAAATCCTAATCTGAAGGTTCTACCATAGGACTATTTAGGAATCCTCCAATTAGGAGTTACTCGAACGGAACTGATTTTTATCTGGTTTTCCTGTATACAACCGCTTGGGTGGAAAGATTCTCGAAAGGTACGAAACTTTATAAAGATTGCTTTGACCTATTTTTTTCTTGGTTCGAAACATTTCGCGCTGCTTTGAACCAGTTTTTTTCTTGGTTCGAAAGATTTTCACGCTCTGATACTTCTCAAATATTGTTAACCCAAGGCAGCCACCACAGGGCTTCAAACCATTATCCACGAGTACCTGCATAGATCGCCCGTTCTCTACACGCACATCTAAGGTATCTCATCTCAAGCCCCATACTTTGAACGCCCCCAGACGCAGCGGAAATGATTCCCATCCAAAAACTCATTGAAATCCGCCATGACTTATCGCTTGTGCAGTACAAATGTCGGTGCTTTGCGCTTCTACTCCTAGACGATGCATGTGACGCCCCGCTAATAGAGCAGTCCATAGCGCAAGTCAACAAGTACAGTCCCCAGCGTGTGCATATAACACACCAGCTACATGTGCTTGCGTATGCGTCTATACTCGCAGTGGAAATGCACTACTGCTCAAACATACAGCAGACGTACTTCACTTACTTAGTGTGGACCTGGTCTCAGCGTGTTCCTGCATGGATGCACGTTGGCGACACCATCGAGCATGATGCACTTCGACGCGACTTTGACGTACCTCACTACATGGATAGCGAGTTTGCTGCTAACCGAATGTTCATCCGCAACGGCGAGGCTTTTCTTGTTAATGTTGGCTACCTGCCAGAGAATCCGCACGGCGAGCTTGTGGCGGAAATCTCAATGGAGACGGCAGCGCACGCTTTATATGCAGGCCACGTGGATGCGGCTCCGGCCACCACTGCAGCCATGGCTGCTATTTTCTGCAGCCCCGACGCCCAGAGTCACTTTATCAATCATGTACTGGACGTGCAGGCGGTGCAGCTCCCACGAAGCTATACGCAGGCGTTGGCAGCACATCCGTACCTCCTCGCGTGGTCACGTGATGTAGATTTAGCCCACGTGGATTTGGCTGCCATTGCTGCCGATCTTGATCCGAAAGACGAGGGGGAATATACTGTGGCCATGCCTAATACTCCTACGGGTCCTCCTGAGGTTCCTGAAGGCATGACTGTAAGTGAATATGCGTCAATATGCATTAAAAGTAATATTGTGGAGCATTATGGAGCTGAAATGATACGTGGAGAGGCCCCAGGCGACGTATTTCTGAGTCAGTATCTTATGGATCAGCTACGAGTGCATGGATGGAGTACGGGGTCACAGACCGCTCAAAAGGTGGGAGGAGAATACCGGGCCTGTGTGCAGGACTGGAGTCAGCCAGTTTCGTTTATTCCAGCAGGAGAGCAGAAACAGGATGCAGATGGCATTGAAGAAAAGAGCGTGCATGTCATCGAGAATATCTTTCAAAAAGTTGGAAAAGAACTCGATGAAGAAATCAGTACCATAGATGAAAAGGGAGGCACGGGTGCGGGCGACGGCTTGTATGCAGGCGATGTTAATATGGATGATTTCATGGAGTTTTACGCCAAGAACTACTTGAAGATGACAGACGAAGAGTTGGCCCTGCATCGTATGGAGCCAGATCGAGACAGTATCCCAGACTGGAGTGCATACAATGACGATAGTGACTATGCGAGTAACTAAAAATTTTCACGAACAAGTTGTAAAAGTTGTGTAAAGTTCTGTTGAGATAATGAGATACAATTTATTTTAGAAGTGATTTTAAAGTGATTTAATTATGATTTTAAAGTGATGTAATGTGATTTTTAAAGTGATGTAATGTGATTTTTAAAGTGATATAATGTGATTTTTAAAGTGATATAATGTGATTTTTAAAGTGATTCATTTCAGATATGTGATTCATCTTTGTTATCCATGTTTCACGTTCATGTTCATACAGTATTTTCCAAATTATTCATCCAGTTCGACAAAATTAATCATACAGTCCTTTCAAAATTATTCATAGTCTTTTGAAAATTATTCATACCAATATTCAAAATTATTCAAATTAGTGCGATAAAATATTCAAACTAGAAAAAATATTCAAATTAGTGCGATAAAATATTCAAACTAGAAAAAATATTCAGACTAGTGCGAAAAAATATTCAAACTAGAAAAAATATTCAAACTAGAAAAAATATTCAAACCAATTCGCATAATGTTCACACCAACTTTAATAGATTTCAGTAATCAGAAAATTTATTTCTGAACACTTGCTTATTTATAATCTTCTTGGAATCTTTCAATCAATGGCCAAACGGACAAAATAAAGTAGTTTCCATGATATGCTGTATATAAAACTTGTACTTGGTACAGTCTTTTTCAAAATTATTCATACCAGTGCGACAAAATTACAGTGTTTTCAAAATTATTCAAACCAGTGCGACAAAATTATTCATACCAAATACAAGTTTTAATATATATCATAATATGGAAACTAGTTCAGTTTTGCCCGTTTCCACCGTTGATTGGAAGACTCCAAGAAGAGTATATACAAGCAATCATCCAGATATTAAATATCCAATTACTGAATTCTATTAAAATATGGTGTGAAACATTATACCATTTGGTTTGATTTTGAAATATTGGTATGAATAATTTTGAAAATTGGTATGAATAATTTTGAAATATTGGTATGAATAATTTTGAAATATTGGTATGAATAATAACGCGCGCTGGTATGAATAATTTTGAAAAACAGTGTATTCATAGCAATATTTCAAAATATTCATACAGTGCGACAAAATTATTCAAACCAATGGCATGTTTCAACCAACTTTTAATAGTTTTCAGTATTCAGATATTTATCTTGCTGATTGCTATTACATCCTATTGTTGGAGACTTCTAATTAACGGTTGAAACGGACAAACTAAAGTATTTTCCATGTTATGCTGTATATTAAAACTTGTACTTGGTATGAATATTTTTTAAGTATGAATATATTTGTAAGTATGAATATTTTTGTAAGTATGAATAGTTTTGTAAGTATGAATATATTTGTAATATTGGTATGAATAATTTTGTCGCATTGCTACAGTCTTTCAAAATTATTCATACTAGTGCGACAAAATTATTCATACCAAATGGCATAATGTTCAGACCAACTTTTGATAGTTTTCAGTAATCAGAAAATTTATTTCTGAACAATTGCTTATTTATAATCTTCTTGGAATCTTTCAATTAACGACCAAACGGACAAAATAAAGTACAGTCTTTTTCAAAATTATTCATACCAATATTTCAAAATTATTCATACCAGTGCGACAAATTATTGATACCAAATGGCATAATGTTTCACACCAACTTTTAATAGTTTTCAGTAATCAGATATTTTATACTTTACTGATTGCTATTACATTCTATTCCTGGAGTCTTCTAATTAACGGTCGAAACGGACAAACTAAAGTAGTTTCCATGTTAAGCTGTGTATTAAAACTTGTACTTGGTATGAATAATTTTGAAATATTGGTATGAAAAATTTTATAATTGGTATGAATAATTTGAAATATTGGTATGAATAATTTGAAATATTGGTATGAATAATTTTGTCGCACTGGTATGAATAATTTTGAAAAAGACTGTAGTTTCCATGTTATACTGTATATAAAACTTGTGCTTGGTATGAATAATTACGCAAGCCTTACTGCTGACTTCAGTTTAAGAAGTTCCTGGCATTATAAAGTACTGAAACATCTGTACACCAGGTGATGGGTAAGTCTCAAGGTGTACGATGTTTTCAAAGTATTCAACTAGCGCGAAAGATTCAAGTACAGTGTTTTTCAAAATTATTCAAACTAGTGCGACAAAAATACTCAAATCAATATTTCCAAATTATTCAAACCAAATAAAAGTTTTAAATTACAGCATGACATGGAAATTAGTTTAGTTTTGTCAGGTTGATTAGAAGACTGCAGGAATAGAATGTAATAGAATCGCCAGATATAAATATCTGAAAACTATTAAAAGTTGGTGTGAACATTATGCCATTTGGTATGAATAATTTTGTTGCATTGGTATGAATACAGTCTTTTTCAAAATTATTCATACCAATATTTCAAAATTATTCAAACCAGTGCGACAAAATTATCATACCAATATTTCAAAATTATTCACACCAACTTTTATTAATTTAATATTTAGAAATCTTAACTTGGACGACTGCCTCATTTGTGTTACATTTGGGAGTCTTGCAGTTCCAATCAAAGGTCAAACGGACAAAACTGAACTGGTTTCTATGCTAACCTGTATATACAAATGTCATAGGGGATATTACTAAGCAAAGAAATACATAGGAAATTACACGCGCCCCCGTAACAACAATTATATTATACTAGTTACTCTTTAAATATATTTGAACTTCTGCGGTGTAATAAGTGTATTAGTTTAATAAAATGGAATTCCGTGCTCATGTAACACCCGATGGGTTCATCGATGGGCTAGGCAATCAGCACTTCAATGATCCTGAACTTCACGAACCCACTGGTATGAAAATTTTGTCACATTAGTATGAATAATTTTAAAATATTGGTATGAATAATTTTACTAGTATGAATAATTTTGAAATATTGGTATGAATAATTTTACTAGTATGAATAATTCTGAAACACACTGTATTTGTCGCACTGGTAAATAATTTTGTTGCATTGGTACACTGTTTTTCAAAATTATTCATACCAGCGCGCAAAATATTCATACCAATGCAACAAAATTATTCAAACCAAATGGCATAATGTTTCACGACAACTTTAATGGAATTTAGTAATCATAAATTCTATTTGATCAGTTACATATACATACTATTCTTACAGTATTCCAATCAACGGTCGAAGGCAAAACTAAACTAGTTTCCATGTTATGCTGTATATTAAAACTTGTATTTGGTATGAATATTTGTCACTGGTAAATACTTTTGTCGCACTAGTATAAATAATTTTATCGCACTGGTATATTGTCGCATTTGAAAATCACTGTAAGTTTAAATTTACAGCATAACATGGAAACTTCTTTAGTTTCGTCCTGATCGTTGATTGAAAGACTCCAAAAATAGTGTATATAAGCAATCATTCAAATTAAGATTTAAAATATTTAATTTAATTTAGTTGGGTGAATCATTGGTTTGAAAGATTGTGCGAAGTGGTATTTTAAATTATGGTTTAAATCATTTGTCGCACTAGTATGAATAATTTTGAAAAAGACTGTATCAGAATGTTTGAACCATAATTCAAAGAGTCGTACCCTATTAATGTGCTGCATACAACATAACAAGAAACCAATACGTCCGTTCATTTGACCTTTAATTGGAAGACTCCAAATCTAGTACATGAGGCAAACCAAAGTTCTCAGAATATTGAATTCTATGGTTGGTGTATTACGCCATTTGGTTTGAAAGACTGTGCGAAGTGGTAGGAAATTTGAATTATTTGTTTAATTTTGTCTGGTTTGAATCGTTCCGCGCTAGTTTGAATACTACAGTGTTTTTCAAAATTATTCATACCAGTGCCAAAATTATTTACACCAATGTTTCAAAATTATTTACACCAATATTTCAAAATTATTCATACCAAAATTATTCATACCAAATAAAAGTACTAAACAGCAAAGCATGGAAACTTTAGTTTGTCCGTTTCGACCGTTGATTGGAAGATGCCAAGAATAGAATGTATTAGCAATCAGCAAGATACAAATTATCTGATTACTGAAAACTATTAAAAGTGGTGTGAAACATTATGCCATTTGGTATGAATATTTGGTTGCACTGGTATGAATAATTTTGAAAAAGACTGTATTATTGGCCAGTATCTATACCGGCTTGGGAGCCCGCGTAATACTGTACCCTCGTTTCATAAAACTTCAACAAAACAAACACCTCGGCTTCGCTAAAGCTTCCATTTTACTCACTTTAAATGAAACTAGCTTTTCAACCAGCATATACTTTCACATCATTAGGTTGTATAGCGTTTTACAGAGAAAATATACATAATAATGTTCGGGTTTGAGGTATGAAACCGCCTCGCTTCAAACAGACGCCGTACGTAGCGCGCTGTTTCATCGCAGACAGATCTAGAAAAAGTAAATCGTA
>VATE01000074.1:10422-56205 GCA_008065195.1 Metschnikowia amazonensis | reverse complement strand
AATGAATTGAATGAATTGAATGAATTGAATGAATTGAATGAATTGAATGAATTGAATGAATTGAATGAATTGAATGAATTGAATGAATTGAATGAATTTATGAATTCTCTCCAAAATTTAGGATGGAAAAGTCTTTGCTCCATATGCCTCTTACCAAGGGGAGGGCACAGAAGTTCTCCTATGTAGACATGTGTATCTCGGGAAGCATCTTAGATATGGAAGGAATAGGAGTAGTATGGTGTGGGACTAAAAGTAGAATGTAGTGAGATTAAAAGTAGTATGTAGTGGGATTAGGAATATGTAGTGGGATTAAAAGTAGAATGGAGTGACTCTAATAGTAGTATGGAGTGGGACTAAAAGTAGTATGGAGTGGGACTTGGAATAGGTGTTGTAGGGAGTGGGAATAGGAGTTGTAAGGAATGGGACTAGGTGTGGGAATATCAAGATCTTAAGGGGTCGCAGATATGGTCAAGGTATCAAGACATCAAAATATCAAGACACTAAGGAGTAGCAAGACACTAAGGAGTAGCATGATATCACGGTATCAAATATCACGTATCAAATATCACGTATCAAATATCACGTATCAAATATCACGTATCAAATATCACGTATCAAATTTCACGTATCAAATTTCACGTATCAAATTTGACGGTATCAAATAGCACTTATCAAATATCAAGGAGTGGCAATTTATCAAATCACATTGAAAATTTGTAACAGACAAATCATCAGCTCAATTAACAGACTGCGTAGTAAACTGACAACAAATCAACAATCATCATATCAGGCAATATCAGGAAATATCAGGCAATATCAGGCAATATCAGGCAATATCACACACTATCAAACAGTATCACACACTATCAAACCCTATCAGACACTATCAAACAATATCAAACACTATCACATATCAAACAATTTAGTAGCCCGAGTAGTCTGATTCATTAAGGTATTTTATTTTGGCGTGTACAAGTGACGCAATATTCTGAGACCACAGTTGTGACGTAGCATGAAGAAAGAGCAGATTGAGAATGGAAGAGTGAGGAGCTTTATAGCAAGTCTAACTTATGGAGTCTAGAACACGCAAAGATGTATAGTGAGTACTGCCTGTAACACTGCACCTGTGACATCTGAAACGATATATGAAACTATACTTGGCATATGAAACACTTTACACTCGAAACTGTTACTCGAACAGTTACTCGAACAGTTACTTGAAACTGTATACTGGAAATTGTACTCGAAACAGTACTCGGAACAGTACTCGAATTGTACTCGAAACAGTAGAAACAGTACTCGAAACAGTACTCGAAACAATGTTATACGAAACTGTACACTGGAAACACTTGAAACAATGTTACACTCCAAACATCTGAATCAAATAACATCTCCTGTGACACTGCAACTGTAAATATCATCTCCTGTAACTGTAAATATCATCTCCTGTAACTGTAAGTATCATCTCCTGTAACTGTAATATCATCTCCTGTAACTGTAAATATCACCGACTGTAATTAATTTGTATCTACTCAACCTCTAGATACTCAAGTTTCTAATATACAAAACATGGTAGAGTAGTGTATATAGTCAATAGAACTGTGACCATTATTAACTATTGTTCAAATAAGTATGGCTGCATATTTTCATAGGGCTTCGTTTCAACACTAGACGCTTGCGTTATATGCACACTCTACAATCCAGTAGAGCAAGTGTAAAGGTCTCGACCACGTGCGTTGTCCTTGATACTACGAGGAAAAGAGATTTCAGTTTGTGCTAATGTCAGTGGTTCCACTTCAATTTCACTTTACAGAAAAATGATTCTGCTATTTTCTGAAATATTCTGAGTATATTTTGTGGCTTTTAGTGATAAGTTGGGAGAGATTCATTGATTGTGAAGAATAGACTTAGTTTGGATGATACTTTGAGATTTTAGATATGGATAGAGATTTTAGAGATTCTTAGAGATAGTCAGATAGTCAGATACTCAGATACTCAGATACTCAGATACTCAGATATTAGATACTCAGATATTAGATACTCAGATATTAGATACTCAGATATTAGATACTCCGATACTCAGATATCAGAGATACTTAGAAATGATACTTTTAGAATGTTTGCTTATGTCTGGAGATGTTGCTTGTTTAAAGATGTTTGCTTACGTCCTTACAGATTTCTAAAGCTTATGTTTTTGGAATTGTTTCTAGATGTTTCTGAAGTTTGTTGTGAGTTGTTTTTAGAGTTGTTCCAGAGTTGTTTCTAGACTTCTTCCAGAGTTGTGTCTAGTCTTCGAGTTTCTAAAGATGTTTCTAGGATTTCCCAGAGCCATTTCTGAAATTGTCCTGGAGATGTTTCAGAATTGTTTCTAGAACTATTCCTGAGTTGTTCCTGATGAGTTGTCTCTGAAGTTGTCTCTCGAATTGTTCCAGAGCTATTTCTGAGTTTTTTCTGGACTTTTCTCTGGAGTTGTTTCTGAAGATGTTCCTGGGGTGTTCCTGGATATATTTCTGGAGTTGTCTCTAAAGTTGTTTCTAGAGTTGTCTGGAGATGTTTCTAAAGTTGTTTCTAGAATTGTTCCAGAGCAATTTCTAAAGTTGTTTCTAGAATTCTTCTAGGGCTGTTTCTAAAGTTGTTTCTAGAATTATTCTAGAGCTGTCTCTGGAGTGGTCTCTGGAATTTCTAGAGTTGTTTCTAGAGTTGTCTGGAATGTTTCTGGAGGTTCTCTAAAGCTATTTCTGGAATTGTTATAGAGTTGTCTGGAGTGGTCTCTGGAGATGTTTCTAGATTTTTCTTGGAGTTGTCTAGAGATGTTTCTGGAAATGTTTTAGAGCTGCCTGTAATGTTTTTAGAGTTGTCTGGAGAAGTTTCTGGAGTTGTTATAAAGTTGTCTCTGTAGTTATTTGTAGAGTTGTCTCTGGTATTGTTTCTAAAACTGTTCCAGAGTGTCTCTAGAGTTGATCTAGAGTTTTCTCTGGTGTTCTTTCTGGAGGTGTTTTTGTATTTGTCTCTGGATTTGTTCCAGAGTGTTCTAGCATTGTTCCAGACTCATCTCTGAACATGTTTCTAGAGTTGTCTCTGACGATGTTTCCAGAGTTCTCTCTGGAGTTGTCTGGAGATGTTTCTGGAGTTGTCTGGAGTTGTCTGGAGATGTTTCTGGAGTTGTCTGGAGTTGTTTCCAGAATTGTTTTAGAGTTGAGTCTGGAAATGTTCCTGAAGTTTTTCCTGGAGTTGTTGTTGGGTTTGTTTTTAAAGTTGACTCTGGAGATATTTCTGAAGATTTTCTGGTGATGTTTCTGAAATTTACTGGTGATGTTTCTGAGGTTTTCTGAAGATTTTGTGGAGTTGTCTCTAGTATGGGGTTTCTAGAGATGTTTTGGAAATGTTTTTAGAGTTGTCTGGAGATGTTTTGGTGATGTTTTTAGAGTTGTCTGGAGATGTTTTGGAAATGTTTTTAGAGTTGTCTGGAGATGTTTTGGAAATGTTTCTAGAGTTGTCTGGAGATGTTTCTGAAGTTTTCTCTGTGTTGTTTCTAGAACTGTTCCAGAGAGTCTCTTGAATGGTTCTAGACTTGTCTCTGGAGAGTCTCCTAAGCGTAATTCTGAAGTTGGATGATTTCCAGTGATTTCCAAGGCTTATGTTTTGCAAGATCAAGCTATCTAGTTCTAGATATCCAGTTTTCTAGTTCTAGATATCCCAGTTTTCTAGTTCTAGATATCCAAGCTTTCTAGTTCTAAATATCCCATTAGTCAAGTGTTCCAAAGCGGATGTTTCAAGATGCTCAAGCTCATGTCTTAAACCTAATGATCCTACTATGCCTTTTGATGTCCTGACTCTGTATACTTAGTATAGTAGCTATCAAAGCAATGCCAAAGATTTCCCTTACCTATAGCTGAAGTATATGGTAGGATGATCATCAGTATAGTTGAAGAATATGGTAGGAGTAAGGAAGACTATAGGAAGGGATGTAGATCTATTCTGATCATAGTAAAGGATGTAGATCTATTCTGATCATCTATTCATATATAGGTATATAGGATAGAGTTAGTATGTATGAGAATATGAAATCTGACGTACACCGTAGGTATTAATTAGAATATCACAGGATGAAAGAGTACCAGTATTAGTACCATGAGTACCATGAGTACCATGAGTACCATGAGTACCATGAGTACCATGAGTACCATGAGTTTAGTACCATGACCACAACTTAATACCACAACTTTAATACCACAATAAATACCATCAGTTTAATACCGCAATTTAATACCACAATTTAATACCATCAGTTTAATACCATGAGGCTATGTCTAGTATCGTAATGAATATGTGTGGCATGTGTGAGTATAATAAAAATATATGAGCGTATTGTATGTGCAGTGGTGTATATTGTGTGCATCAGTATTGTACATGAACCAAAGTGGTACGAATAGCGCTGTTTGGAGACTTGTTATGTATTATAGTGTGGTGGGTGGTAAAGGAATAGTGAGGTTTGGAAAGTCACAAGCTGGCAGATTTAAAAATTGGTACTAAGTGTGGATGTTTCTGAGATTACTAAGCCTAATTCTTTAGGTATGTTGCATTGTTGATTGGTCATTATTAAAGCTTATACAGGCCGATTATCTTTGGGCCTTGGACGTCGAAGAAAGGCTTGACCAGTGTAGAGTTTCGGGTAATTTCTGAGTGCTCATAGTGGAGTTTCATTAGTTTCTGTTTCTGTTTCAGTATCTGTAGTTTCAAATTCAGTAGTTTCAAATTCAGTAGTTTCAAATTCAGTAGTTTCAAATTCAGTATCTGTAGTTTCAGATTCAGTATCAGTAGTTTCAGATTCAGTAGTTTCAAATTTACTATCTGTAGTTCCTGTTGTTTCTGTTTCACATTAGTTACTCCGCTTCGTTACTATATGTACTCCTTCCAATGCCCTATTACATTCTATTTTTTTGACCATACATGATCAGGTGGTATGGACCGGGCCTGCATACACCATCGACGTATTCAATATCAAATTTCCATTGTCTGACATAACGGGCTAGAATGATGAACAATACATGTACCTTTTCCGATAACAAAGGGGAACAGACCGTGTGCAGAACCACCTGATGCTGCGTGGGCAGGACTCTCATGTTGCAGCGGCTATATGCACACCCTCCCGCCAATTGAGCCAGGCCGTTTCACCGTGGGCCGCAACGATTCTTTTGCACATGCTTCAGTTATGTGACTCGCTCGACTTTCAGGCCCAGTTTCGGCTTCCGGAGCCCTGGAACCTGCACTGTGTGCACCACTTCGGCGGCTACCAGAAATAGGACATGGGGGCACGTGCCATTCACGTGGCTGCGGCGGAGTGCTCGGCACCGGACTTACCAGTTCCGGCGCCTGTATCCAGATCGGGTTCTGGGAGGGGCCGATTTTTGCCGAAGTTTGGCGTGTTCTCCCGAATGCTAATGAATGCGCTGTAAACAATGCGTTTTTCCGGTGGCCCGTGCCGCTGGGCCAAAATGGACCGTCTGCGCTGGCTATTTTCAAGTCACGTGATCCCCTAACATGGTACCATTTCTTTTTACAGTAGAGAGTAGACGGTGATAAGTAAGTGAAGATATTTAATTGAATTCAGTAGTTTAAGGGGGATTATGATGGTTCTGGTGATTAATTGGACTTAAAAATTGTATAATTATCTTGATGATTTATGTCAAGATTAAGTAACTATGATCAACGCAAATTAATTTTGGATCAGATTCTCCAGAGTATACCAAATAAACCAGAGGTAAGAGATGATAAACTTACATGGCCACTTCCTAGTTGTAGAAAACGTCAGAAATTAATCAATGCACTAAGGATAATATAGTTTTGTGATATCAGTTCCATGACAAGGTTGAAAATTTATATTCATTCCTTGACTGGGTGTTGTAGACAGAGACAGACAGATTTGGTTTGAACCTATGACAATAATTTGTCTATAACAATTCTTGATTCTTGGTTAGCGTCGAGAAGCTAATTTGTATCAGGATATTCCAGTAATGGTTCCCTTCTGTTGTGATTCTTGAATATATCAATGGGCATGTTTCAAGAGATGAACTAGAGTCTTAGTGATTGAATGGAGAATCTGGCTGCTATAATTTCTTGAATTGCAACTTGTAGATAAGGGAGGATTGAAGGAATCAGTGAGGGATGGATGAAAATGATGAGATCAAGTCATTGATTGGTAGTTCATAATGGTCTGTAGGAATGAAGTTGGTAGTAGTAGTAGTAGTAGTAGTAGTAGTAGTAGTAGTAGTAGTTGGTAATAGTTGGTAGTAGTAGTAGTAGTAGTAGTAGTTGGTAATAGTTGGTAGTAGTAGTAGTAGTAGTAGTAGTAGTAGTAGTAGTAGTAGTTGGTAGTAGTTGGTAGTAGTAATTGGTAGTAGTACTTTAGTTGGGAGTAGTTGGTGGTAGTTGGGTAGTACTGTTAGTATTCTCCCTATCTCACTCATTTTCTCTCTATCCTATCACAGTAGCCGAGCATTAGTCATGCACAAACCAGTCTAGACCTGATCCTTGCGTTGCGTGAGACGAGACGCACTCTTCAGCCGCGTGTGGCTCATAACCATGACTATTATTTCGCTCGTTTCTATAGGCTGATTAGGTGACACTTGTGGTAGTAGTATTGTATGTAGTGGTAAATGTGGTTTTATTGTATGTAGTGGTAAATGTGGTAGTGTTGTATGTGTTGGTGGTGGTAAATGTGGTTGTATGGTCTGTGGTAGTAGTGGTAGTGTAGGAGTGAGGCTAAGCTGGTCTGTAGTACCTTCTAAATACACCACACTTGAAGAGAATCGTTGGTTGCTGCTTGTAGGTTGGAATTCAATTATTACCATATTTTTTATATGGCGTGGCAAATCTGAGTGGAGATGGATATGGTGATGGTGAGCTTGATGATGGAAAATGTGGCTATTCATTGGAATTCTTTCATATTTCTTTAGTTTGTTGTTTCTGATTTTTGATATCTTCTTTATCCCAGTGTTTCTAGTGTTTCTAGTTTCGGTCTCTGATCTCTCTCTCTCTCTGATCTCTCTCTCTCTCTCTCTGAACGCTCTGATCTCTCTCTCTGAACGCTCTGATCTCTCTCTCTGATCTCTGTGATCTCTCTCTCTGATCTCTGTGATCTCTCTCTCTGATCTCTGTGATCTCTCTCTCTGAACGCTCTGATCTCTCTCTCTCTCTCTAATCTCTCCCTCCTCACTCTCTAATCTCTCTGCTCTCTCCCACTAGTCTCCTCTGTAGCCTTCCCAAACTATCAGACTCTTTACTAGACTCTGATCTCTACTCAACTTCCTCACTATGAATCTCCCTAAACTCTTTCAATACTGCAAGTCTGTTAGCCAGTCAAAGTACCTCAGCTCGGACTCAACAATCCACATTTGCTTTGTTTCCAGAAAAACCGAGTGCGAGGTGTGGTCCACTCTGCGTGAATACACGCGTTAAATTTGAAGATGACCACTTGACAGAAGGATTTTCCAGCACTTTAAGCTGATTTTTGGAATGAATACAACAGGTTGAAATTAGCTATTAATGGAAATCACAAGGCCTAATGTGGGAGATTCTGACCATAAAAATCAATAAAAGGAAGTGAAGATGAGATTTAATAGAATGGATCAGAATGATCAGATTGGAGATTTAACAGAATGAAGATTGATCAGAATGGAAATTAATCAGAATGAGTCAGAATGAGTCAGAATGAAGCTTTTCAGAATGGAATCATATAGATTAATCATAATTATCTATGGATTACACATGTTCAACCACTTCCATCCAATAGAACAAAGCTTGGACTCAAATATCTCGTTCCAACTGAACTTCAATTAGTTTTGACTACCACTCTTGGTCTCAAACTACTTATGTGTAGTAGAATCTACTCTGTTTGTTAGAGAAGCTACATAATATGAAGAGTGGTGGTACTTACAGGTGTCAGCTCTGACGTAGCTGATAGCTGACGTAGCTGACGTAGCTGACATAACGACGTAGCTGACAGCAAGCACTATTGTTAAGCCCTATCGTTAAGCCCTATCATTAAGCCTATCGTTAAGCCCTATCATTAAGCCTATCGTTAAGCCCTATCATTAAGCCCTATCATTAATCCCGTCATCTCAGCTCTTACTTCTTAATACTCCACTAAGTTCAGATACTCCCACACCCTTCTCCGCCTATAACATACTTCCTGACAGTATCACTTCTATAGTATTATTCGCGTTGCATAAATACATTATACTCATGTTCAAAAGTGCTTGTGGCTAATAATGCTCAAAATGATCTGCATATTTTGGTGATGCAGATCATGCGCTTTGGAAATTGCTAGTGCAGCCTGGTGAAAGAGGAATTGGATCATGCAGTAGTAGTGATGGAGAGAATTTGAATGACATTGAATGATTGTATAGGTCTCTTCACTATATCGAACTATATTATATATATACCAACTATATTATATATATACCAACTATATTATAAATTTTACCATCTTACCAACTATCTTACCATATATATTACATATAGTATCACATATAGTATTATATAAATAGTATTATATATCCATCTACTCATTTTTTTATTCAAACTTCATATCCAGCAGGCCAATTGTGATGCACTTCGGTGTAGGCAACGCACTTGATATGCATAATGTGTAAGGTCTACCTACAATGGTCTGGCACTTACGGTGCTACAAATATACTTTGTGTATTATGGCGCCACAATGCCTTGGTTTCGTGTTTGGTTCATGTACACTAGTTTGGTTCATGTACACTAGTGTGATTCATGTAGCTGAACTTCTCCACATGCACATTGATCAAAGGAGTTCACAATATGAGAAGACATGACGCAGCCGGCACGTTATGTTTTGATTTGGTCTATTAGAGCGTGGATTGACTTTGAATACAATTTGGGGACTGATACGATATCAGGAGTACAAAAGTTAGAATACCAGGAATAGAAGAGTTAGACCAGGAATAGAAGAGTTAGACCAGGAATACAAGAGTTAGACCAGGAATACAAGAGTTAGACCAGGAGTACAAGAGTTAGACCAGGAGTTATGCTTTAGAAGTACCAGGGAATATAAAATAATTAGAAGTACAAGGACTTATTCTTATCAGTGGAAATGTACCTGGACTTATTCTATTAGTACAGGAGATGTACCTGGAGTTATACCAGAAGTACCACAGATTACGCACCAAAGCTTAAGTACCAGGAGTTATTTCCAAGGCTAGTTCAGAGCTACTTGATCAATACCCTTTCTAATACAGAGTCTGATATCTAAAATTCTACTACCATTCTACTATTCTACCATTCTACTATTCTACTACCATTCTATCTACCGTTTCTTCTATTCTATTATTACCTATTATTCTACTACCATTCTACTATTCTACCATTCTACTACCTTTCTATCTACCGTTTCTTCTGTTCTATTATTACCTATTATTCTACTACCATTCTACTATTCTACTACCTTTCTATCTACCGTTTCGTCTATTCTATTATTACCTATTATTCTTAATGCTTCAAGTCAGACTCAGAGGATTCCTCCTGCTGTGTTTGGTAGCGGTCGGCTCCAAGCTTGGTGGAGTCAATCTCTCCGTGGTACTTCTCACAGATCTCCTCCAATGTCATTCTCTTGGTCTCTGGAATCAACAAAGACGTAAAGATTCCCAACAACATAAAGAGGGCAAAAATCTCCATCACATGTGGCAAGAAACACGAGTTCTTGGTCTTGCATCCGTGGTTGATCAACGTACCAATGCAAGTTTGTGCCACAATGGCTCCCACCTTTCCAAGTGCTGCCGACAACCCATGCGCCGTGGATCTGTATCTGGTAGGGAAGATTTCTCCAGGCACAATGAACGTAGTAGTGTTTGGTCCGAAGTTCTGGAAGAATTGTGCCAACACATACAACGCCAACTTGCCGTGGTCCGAAATCTTCTTGTAGGCGAAACCCAAAACAACGAAAAGAATGGTAAGGATGATGAATCCACCAACCTGGATAGGCTTTCTGCCCACAGTATCGATGGTAAGCGCAGTGACCCAGTATCCTGGCAAAGACCCAGCACAAATAAGAATCAAGTTACCCACTGCTGTGTTGTACAAGGATTTGTAGACGTTCTTGGACGAGGCGTAGCCAATGGTCTGCAAGATCACCGCCGAATTCAAACCCAATCCATAGTAAGCAACATCCAAAAAGAACCACGAACCGGCCGTGCCAATCAAAATCTTTCCGTATCTCCATTGTCCAAAGTGGTGGCAGAAGTCCTTGAAAGAAGCCTTTGGAGGCGCAATGTCCTCGGCGTGCACATCAATGGCAGCCTCAGCGTCCGCCTGTTTCTCCAAAACATCGTGTTCCTGAATATCCAACGAGTAACGAGGCGATTCGGCAATGGTCAAACGGTAGTAGAGCGCAATGGAGCCTGGAACACATCCAAATCCCACCAAGATTCTCCACATTTGGTCACAGGCCTTGACACAGTCTCCCACACATTCCTTGGCCGAGTTGGCACCCTCCAAATCAGACTTGTATGCAGAGACAACCACAAGTGCCACGATTCCGGCAAACAACTGACCCAAGCCCTGGTTGGAGAACACAGCGGCCATAATGGCTCCTCTCCACTTGGTGGTGGAAAACTCCGAAGAGATGATCGAAGACAAGGGGTAGTCACCACCGATACCAATGCCCATGACAATTCTCAAGGTACAGAAAATGGCTGTGAAGTTGATGGCGGGCGACTCACCCAAGGTACACTGGAGGATGGTTGCAGCGATCATGATAATCAATTCCAAACCGTAGATTTTCTTACGGCCCACAATGTCGGCCATGAAACCAAAGCCAACCTGGCCAATAACAGTTCCAACAGATGTGGACACTTTGATCAAGGTCTGGGTGGAGTCGGGGATAGAACCACCCCAAAAGGCATGCGCCAACATGGCCGAGCCCAAGTTGATGGCAAAGATATCGTAGGAGTCAGTCATGAATCCCACACCAGCAATCAAAATCATCTTGGCCTGGGTCCAGCCAAAGCCCTCATTGTCGATTTCCTCCAAGGCCAATCTTCGGCGCTCCAATGGGTCTTCGATATGGGCGAATTTGCCGATGTAGTCTTTGAAGGCGGTTTTTCCGCCGGCTGAGCTCACCGCATGGGAGTGTTCGATTTCAGACATGTTCTACAGAAGACTAAAAATTTAGGGGGGGCGGGGAGGGTTTTATAGTGTTTGGGAAATTGCTGCGATTATTTCTGCGTATTTCATTAATTAGCTGCACGCGCCATGGGCTGCATCGTATCGCATGCACGCGGCGTGCATGCGCGCAGCTAATTGAAATCCTGCAGAAGCAAATTGATCTTCGAGCCATGTCCACTCCCATTCATCCCCGCTCATCCGTGGCTGGTAGCGGAATGAGCACAAAGTGTTTGTGGAATCTGGGGGAGTAAGGGTGCGAGGTGCCTGCATGCTGCAGTATGGGAGCGTATTGGAGTGTAGTGGAATGTAATGGAACGCACGTGCTGCCACGGAAACCCGGACACCTGTGCACGCCCGTACACCGCACATGGGCCCACATGGGCGCGGCGCCGGTTGGCGATGTGGGAAATTGCACCACGGGTGGGGGATGTACGGATGTCCGGGGCCAAGTGGATATTGAAAGGCCCGGTGGAACAGGCCCGGTTGAAGGGGAGGGGACCAGAGTTTCAGACATGTTTCAGCGGTGCATCAGCAGACGCTCACGTGCGGCCGGCAAAAAAGCCTATTGTTTGTGATGTATCGCCAAGCGAAATTGTGTCATTGTTGACAGTGCCAAGAGAACGGAATAGGGTAGTGTGACCACTTACTACAAGTGCGAAATTAGTCCACGTGGGTGCAAAACGAGCCCGCGCATAAAAAGAATCCGGGCGCATGATAAGGAACAACCACGTTTTGTGGGCTCCGCACGACCCCGAACATATCTCTGGCCTTTCTTACCCTGGCTATCCTGCATGGGCCATTTCAGCATAACTTAGTGCTACGGATCGGCATAGGATGGATTTGGAAACAGCTCGCCCGAGGCAAAAGTGCCGCCGGGCCTGCAGGTCTAGCATAATAAATGAAGCTTATAGTTGACAAAAGGACTTCGCAATTCTGACCCAGCTGACATTTATGAGACTAAGTTGAATGAAGTTGAATGTAATGAGAGTAAGGAATTCTGAGATATTCTCTTCTCATTTTGCTCTCTCTTTCTCTTCCCCTCTCTTCCTCTTCCCTTCTTGTATTTCATTCAAAATTCATCTCTTGTGTCACTCAGGTCGTGTACTCCTGGCCTGGGGCTTAGAATCTTAAATGCGTGTTTCTGGACGGAGAATGGGCGGCCTGTATATAGCCATCCTTTCTGGTTTATCTAAATTTAGACTTCAGAAATGGCAATAGTACTTCCTAGCCACTGAGGCTTAAATAAACGTGGCTAAATGTTAGTAATTTGTATTAAAATTGGAGGAATTAGAGTGCGGGTGAGAAATGAGGACCATATGGACTGCCAGATGAAGTGACCAGACAAACAGAGAAAGAGACAAACAGACATGACTGTGAATGTAAACTATAATTCAATTGTAAACTAAAACTTCCACTCTTAATTATGTAATACCTAATTTGGCTAGTATTCTCACTGTGTAATGGTCTCCCACCGTCTCACTCTTGTACCTGCCATTTGAAGCTGTGACTATTATTACCAGGTTTACTTTTCAGTATCCAAATGTATGTAAAACGAATATGACTTTCTGAATTGACTAACATAAATTGTATTTGTAGTTGAGCAGCACATCAGCATATTAATATTTACTGGATCCTGATTATCTGAAGTTCAACTTCTAGAAGCTTTAAGTAACATTGTAGCTATTGACTAACATTGTAGATTGACTAATATTGTATATTGACTAATATTGTATATTGACTAATATTGTATATTGACTAATATTGTAGCTATTGAAACTTCGTAGCTATTGAAACTTCTTTGATTATTGAACTATAGGTGATGATTCCACTAGTCCAATTTTAACGACTTTGATATTAAATAGCTCATATGTTTGCTCTAAGATCACTGTGTAGAAAAGAAGATTTGTTACATTGATCTGTTCACAAAGATAACTTTAGACTTGGATATTGGATTTTGTTGGTTTGGTGGAAGATGAACTGTCTGAGTTTCTGTGGTTATTATGGACTTGGTGGATGGACTTGGTGGATGAAATTAGTGAATGGACTTGGTGGATGAAATTAGTGGATGGACTTGGTGGATGAAATTAGTGGATGAAATTGGTGGATGGACTTGGTGGTTTTAAAACTTCAGATATCATGGACTCGATGGTTGATAAACTTAGTAGATATGGACTCGGTGGATATGAAAATCTGGTCCTAAAAAATCTCATTTTCACTCCACCTAAATTTTTCCAAAAGCCATTAGTTTTCTGACATAAACCTTTTCAACTTTGTGTCTTTAGAGGACACAATAGATATTTTGAATGGAGACCGGGGTGGCTTTGGAAGGCTAGTTTGAGTCTAACAGTGTAAGTGGTCGCGGTGACCTTGACGTGTCCATTGAGGTTTAGATATTTGAGATGGTGATAGTTCTGATAGTTTTAATCTGATACTGTTAATCTGATACTGTTAATCTCATACTGTTAATCTGTTACTGTTAATCTGTTACTGTTAATCTGTTACTGTTAATCTGATACTGTTAATCTGATACTGTTAATCTGATACTGTTAATCTGATACTGTTAATTTGATACTGTTAATCTGATACTGTTAATCTGATACTGTTAATCTCATACTGTTAATCTGATACTGTTAATCTGATACTGTTAATCTGATAGTGTTAGTCTAGAGAGTTTGATGGACTAGAAATATTCATACCAACTTGTCTCTTTCAAAATATCTCGGCTTTAGTGTTGGTTCTAGCTTTCCCTATGATTCTAGCTTTCTCTGTGATACACAGATTTATTGCATTGGCTTAATAGAATCTACAATTCTACAAAGACTCTACAACTTGGCACTCGCTCACACATCTGCCATATAGTCTTAGTCTTACACACAAGTATACTAGTAAGCCAGAGGTTGGTGACTTTGATTGGGGTGGGAACTTGACAAAAAAGTCATGACAAATTGTGAAGTCAAGTACAGTATTCAAGTAATGTCAAATTCCATCTATCACCCAGTCGCTTCGTCCATATTCACTCAATCTAAGCTCTCTTAGTCTCCATCTGTAGATATGAATACCAACACTGAAGTCTAATAGAACAGGGCTTGGTTGGAATCTGAATCAACTTGAACCAGAACTGAAAATCTGGTTCTCTCTATACTACACCCAAAGTAACTTGGAATCAATTACTATAGGGATATATTGAGTAGTTGAAGATGACTTTGGTCTTTACCCTCTCACTGTAGTAGAGTGACAATCTCTTTCATAACATCTAGTGTTGAGCTGACTTTATAGGTGGCTTGAGGCAGATGTTCCTCTAGTGTATTCCTGAATCATGAATGAAAAGGTCTGCATCAGAAGAGACTGATATACAATCTTGTGAAGTGTATCTAAGTGACTAGTATCATAACGATACACCTTCTTTAGTCTAAACAAGAGAAAGCGTGGAGTTTAGCACATTGGATCAATAGACAGAAGTGAATGGAAACATGGAGTGATGATATTGAAATTAAGTGATCATATTGAAATTAAGTGATCATATTGAAATTAAGTAATCATATTGAAATCATGGAGTGGAAGAAATTTAGATGGAATGAAATCTTGGATATGAATCCATACACGAAACTAATAGTCAAAATGAAACCTAAATTTACTATATGGATGCTCTTCACGTTGCACTAACAATACATACGTTGCACTAAATAATGTTGCACTAAACTATGTTGCATTATTCCACTTGCATACGTACACTGAGTGAAATAATGTTTATTTAAATTAATTATGAAAGTAATTATGAATTATGATATGTAATTAAGAATTATGATATGTAATTATGAATTATGATAATTATGAATTATGATATGTTTTTAATCCGTATTTGATATGTAATTATGATCGTTTCTATCATTTGTACATATCTTATTCCATTCTTCATCCTACTCACTATACCATTATAGCATTGCAAGTTAATTGTCCTGTTTCCTTACCCTACTAAACCAATACACCTGCCTCCTCTCAATATCCACCACAATTCAAGTACTACCACTCTCAATATCTACCACAATTCAAGGACTACCACCATCAACAGACCGGAATGGCTCATGTCTTTTCATAATCAGGTATTGACAGCTACTATGTACTCTTTCAAAACTGTTCAATCACAAGGTGAACCAAAATTTACACCTTGATGTATAAAACTGGAGTATTTGCAGCATAAGACTCTTTTTCATCATTTGAGACTACGACAATGAGTCCGGGAATGAACTCTATGGTCGCTCTATTAACTGGGATATTGGTTTCCTAGAATCTGTACAGTTTCCATGAGTGGACAATTCACTCGTTCACTTCCTGTGAGACATCTGTACACCAGGTAATGAGTAAGTCCTAGTATTGAAGTAAAAGCAAAGCAGTACAATTAGCAGATTAATATAGCTCAAGGTTTAAGAAAAGTAGAGTAAAGATGACAATGTTGTTACTTTTCAGGTAGATATTCGGGTAGTTTGTAGGAGATGTTCAGGTGGTCTGTAGGAGATGTTCAGGTAGTCTGTAGGAGATGTTCAGGTAGTCTGTAGGAGATGTTCAGGTGGTCTGTAGGAGATGTTCAGGACCGCTAAGGTTGGTCCGAAATAGTCCAATCAGCTAGGTTAAACATAGAGAAATTCTACGGCTATGAAGCCTATAGTATTTTTTCAAAAATATTCATACCAATTCTCAAAAACTTTCGTACCACTTTGCACAATCTTTCAAACCAAATGACGAAAAGTGTCACACCAACTCTTTATTGAATATTCAGAAATCTTAATCTAGAGGATTGCGTCATATTTACTCATTTGAGAGACTTCCAATAAAGGGACAAAAGGGCCAAAACTGAACTAGTTCTCATGTTATCTTGTATAAACTTGTATTTTGTTTTCATAATTTGAAATTTTGGTTTGAATTTTGAAAAATTAGTATGAATATCTTGCACACTGGTTCAAATAATTTGAAAAATTAGTATGAATATTTTGCACACTGGTTTGAATAATTTGAAAAATTAGTATGAATATTTTGCGCACTGGTTTGAATAATTTTGAAAAACACTTTACTTCAAGGTGCATCTTCTAACGCGAATATTTTTCTTCTACAAATACACTTTTAAAATTATTCAAGCAGCGCGCAAAATGGTTCAAACCAAGAAAACTGAATGCAATATTTAATAGTTTCGTACCACTTCATTCTTTTAAAATACAAGTCTACAGAATAAAAGAAACCAGTTCAGTTCCATGTTTAATAAAAGACTCATGTTCATCCTAAAATTCAGAATATTAAAATAAATGTTGGTGTGAAACATTGGTCAAAGATGGAACGAAACTTTGAATAATGTTTTATTTTACTGTGGTTTGAATCATTTTGCGCGCTATTGATAATTTGCCGCACTAGTTTGAATACTTTTGAAAGTATACTTTTGAGAAACACTGCACGATGTCAAACACCCGTACATCCCGTGACATAGATAAACGATTTGCACTCCGGCCAACACCTGGGTAAGGGATCGCAAGATATTATAGATGCTATAGTGATTATGTGGAGAGTTATAACTGAGTTCCGTAGCACGTGTCTACAGTACTCTGATATACTCTTTCTAGTGGCTATTAATAATGGATTATTAAAATAATAGCTTAAATCTCCACCACAAGTATGCTGGTGGCTGGGAAGTGGAAGTGCGTAGTAAACCAAAAATATCCTATTAATTAAAAAATACAAACCTAATTCAGACTGAGCTTCACCTGGGATGTACGGCTGTTCTGCACATCTTAAATTCAACATGCGTGTAGCAGACCTTGGATCTTTCATGTACCCAATTAGGAAGTCGAAACCTACAGGCTGACTAGCATACCTATTTAAAGATCATCACGAATCCCTGTATAAGAAGCAAGGACCATTAATGAATGTAGTTTGGAATACTGTATATTAAGTATACTACTAGTTGCACTCTTTATTATTCTATCCTAACTTTTACTCTCACACTCAGTATTTTTCAAAAGTATTAATGCGCGAAGTGATTCAAACTGGAAAAAATGTACAATATTCAAAGTTTCGCACAGTTTTTCAACAAAACGGCATAATGTTTCACACCAACTCATTAGATATCATCTTCTGAAATCTTAATCTGGAGAATTCCATCATACCAATTCTCAAAAAGTTTCATACCAATTCTCAAAAAGTTTCATACCAATTCTCAAAAAGTTTCATACCAATTCTCAAAAAGTTTCATACCACTTCGCACAATATTCCAAACCAAATGACGAAATGTGTGACACCAACTGTTTTAGAATCAATATTCTGAAATCTTAATCTAGAGGATTGCCTCATATACATCTAGGAGTTAAGGGTCAAGGGTGAAAACTGAACAAGTTTCCATGTTATCTTGTATATACAATCTTGTATTTGATTTGAATAATTTTGAAATATTAGTATGAATAATTTTGAAATAATAGTATGAATAATTTTAAAATATTAGTATGAATAATTTTAAAATATTAGTATGAATAATTTTAAAATATTAGTATGAATAATTTTAAAATATTAGTATGAATAATTTTAAAATATTAGTATGAATAATTTTAAACTATTAGTATGAATAATTTTGTCGCACTAGTTTGAATATTTTTAAATATTAGTATGAATAATTTTGTCGCACTAGTTTGAATAATTTTGAAAAATACTGTATTCAAATCAGCGCGAAATGATTCAAACTAGCAAAATTATATAAATTTTCGCAGTGTTTGAAATTATTCATATTAAAATTTTCGTATCACTCTTTCACCAACTTTTATAGAATTTATAAATTGAAATCTTAATCTGAAGATTGCCTCATGTACTACATTGGGATTCCAGGGTCAAAACAAATCATTTAGTCTTGTTGTCCTTTATATAGCAACTTGGATTGGATTAAATGAATGTTTGAACTTTCTATTATTGGCTTAAATAATTTTGTTGCGCTGGTTTGAATAGTTTTGAAAAACACTGTATTCTGTTCTTGGTTTGACCTTCGCGCGCTGATTATACAGTTTTTCATATTATCAAACTAGCGCGATAAAATTATATTTTAAAAGTTTTGTACTACTTCGCAAATCTTTCAACAAATAGCATGATGTCAATTTTTTCAGAAATTATCAGAATCAAATTTTAGAAATTTCAGAAATTTCAGAAATTATCAGAATTAAAATTCAGAAATTTGATCTGAAGATTGCCTCATGTACTGCATTGGGATTCCAGGGTCAAAACAAATGAACTACATTCCTTGTTGTCCTATTTGCAATAACTTGTATTGGTTTAAACGAATGTTTGAAGTGGTACAAAACATTGAATTTTTGCTTTGCAATTCTGTTTTGGTGAATTTTGCGCTGCTTTGAATACAAAAGTTTCGCACCCTTTCGCAGTCTTCAAACAATGTTCACCAACTTTCAATAGAATTCATATTCTGAATCTTTATTGCCTCATATGTACAGAAAGTCTTTAAATCAAATGCCAACGGACGGAATGAACTGGTTTCTATACACTTGCTCCTCACCTTAATAATCACCTTGACCTTGGATACTTGATCCTTTAATTTAATCAAGTCATAACCTTGTAGTTCATGAATACTCTGGGATCTGAAAGCCGGAGTAGGGACCGACTTGGCTCCATAGTCACGTCTGATTGATAATTTCTTACTATTAACCAGTGGATCACAATTCGCTTTATATGATCCTTCAAAATCTCACTATATCTGTATCTTCCTCGAAACTTGTGGACCTCGGAATTGAGGCCGCACCCGTGCACCAGGCTACCCCAGCAGAAAAAGGCCCAATGCAAACCACACTAATTTTGGCGGTTGGGGCGTAAAAATGAGTTTGGGAGAATTCTGGAATTCCGGACATCAATATGGCTGATTTGGAGTAAATAATCTTGGCTGTGTGCATTTTGGCCAAGCCATGTTTAGTCAATTCCGGCCCAATCGGTATTCCTCACTAGGACAAATCTACGTCAGCTATTAAATATCTATGCATTAAAGCCACTATTTACGCTCGTCATTGTTTGTCAATGGCACTTGACCGGCACCTGGAGGTTTAAGTTGCGGGCCTACCGCTGGCCTGACCTTTCGATTAGGATCCTTATGATCTTATGATCTTATGATCTTATGATCTTATGATCTTATGACCTTATGATCTTATGACCTTATGATCTTATCACCTTATCACCTTATGATCTTATGACCTTATGACCTTATCACCTTATGATCTTATGATCTTATCTCCTTATGATCTTATCACCTTATGATCTTATGATCTTATGATCTTATCACCTTATGATCTTATGATCTTATGATCTTATGATCTTATGATCTTATCACCTTATGATCTTATGATCTTATGATCTTATGATCTTATCACCTTATCACCTTATCACCTTATCACCTACCCTCATCACCTTATCACCATATAGAACCTCCATATCGCCCTATCGCTTGAGAAGAAGAACCTGCTCCCTCAATTGACTGAGTTCCCGCTCTTGGCTCTTGATCTTCAAATCCTTCTCGTTGCTGTCCTGGTACAAAAATTCCATCTTGCTCTTGTACTGACTCACCATGTTCTGGTAGTTGAAGTTCTCGTCGTTATACTTCTTCAATTGGCTGGCCTTGCTTTCGTTGTCGAACTCCATACTCATCAATTGTTTCTTCAACTTCTCTTCGCGGAGCGCCCCATCGGAAATGTCACCCTTTAAAGTTTCAATCTCCTCACCCAACCGGCTCATGTTCTCCTCCAAGTACTTCAACTGCTCGTTGGAGTAGAGCTTGGTTTCAAGATGCTCCACACGCTTCTTCAACTCGTCGTTGATGGTCTTCATTCGCTCGTTTTCCTGCACAATCACAAGGTTCTCAGTACGAGCTTGCTTGAATCTCTGGTCCGATTTCTCCCAGTTCTCTTGCACGTCCCTCAACTCGCTCCTCATGTCGTCCTTCTCCTTTTCGAGGTTGCCGTTGTGCTCCTTGAGAATTTGACACTTTTCTGAAACCTTGGCAAAGTTGTCCTTCAATTCTGCGAGCTCGCTCATCAAGTTCTCCTTGGCCGTCTCCAAGTCCCTATTCTTGGAACTCATCTCCTCCAAGCTCCGGCCGCTTTCTTCGATGAGTTCTCTCAATGATTGTATCTGCTTGGAGTTCTGCGCCAATTTGCGCTCGAAAACCGTCTTTTCCCCCAAAAGCACCGAGATCTCGTTCTTGTACTGCTCGTTTTCCCGCAGATACTCGTCGTTTTCGCGAGTCACCTCATCGTTTTCGGCCATCACCTCCACCTTGATGCGCGCCAACTCCTCATTCTCAATCTTCAAACGCTTGTTCTCCTTGATGATCTCAATCTCCTTCTCGAGCTTGAACTTCATCTCCGCATTGAGGTTCAGAATCTCCTCCTTGTACGCCTCCAAGTTCTTCTTCTTGTCGCCATAGTTGTCGTCCAAGTACTGGATCTTTTTCTCGTACTTGTCGATTTTCTCCTGCAAGTTCCTCTCCACCTTCACTTTTTCCTTCAACTTGATCTCGCCTTCATCTACCGTGGCCCGCAACCCCTTGATGATCTTCTGGCTTGCCCGGATTTCCTCCCTGATCAATTTCAATTCATTGTTCATCTCCTCTCTTTCTTGTACTGCCCGCTGCTCGTGTCTTTTGCTGATCATCACCGCAGACTCCGCAAGCTCGAGTTTCTCAAAGTACTCGTCGCTCCGCTGCTTGTACTTGGACACCTCCTTCTCCAGGTCCATGAGCCGGTTGTTCAACATTGAGTTGTCCACCTTGAGCCGTGCCAACTGCTCCTCGTAGTCCTTGACACTCGACTTCATGTTTTCCCGCTTGATGTCGTACAATTCGTCTTCGCTCTCTCTCAACAATGACTTCAACCGGAGGATTTCGCTCTTGGACTTGGTCAACTCTTCGCGCGTGGATTTGAGCGTATGGTTGATATCATTGTAGATCTTGGCAAAGTCCATCGATCCGCTGACATTCACGGCGTTGTAGCTGCTGCTTCGGGAAAGACTCCGGCTGCTGGTGTTGCCATCACTGGTCATCATGCTACCGATCCTGGCCTCAAGCTCTTGCACCCTCTTCTCCGACTTCTTGTAGAGGACTTCGTAGTTCGAAAAACTGTTGATACCTCTCGTGGCGCGGATCTGGTTGAGCTGTTTCTGGAGCTCTATGGCGTAGTTCTCTGCGCGCGTTGCATTGGATTCCTCAAGCTTCAATTGAATTTGCAACTTCTTCAAGTCTTCGCGGAGTCGCGAGTCGTTCATTTGGCTGATTCTCAAGTCCTCTCCGCCGGCCAAAGACCGCCTGGCCTCGGATCTCTTGGAAGGACTCTCGAAACTGGCGTCCACTTTGGACCGGAGCATGTTGACTTCCTCTGAGAGTTTCTGGTTCTCGAACTTCTCGTTGCGTAAAATGGCCGTCTGCTCGCTGAGCTTGTTCTTTATGGCCACATAGTCGCTCATGAGACTGGGGTCGTATTTGGGAGGGAGGTTTTCCTTGTCCAGAAGTTTGGCCTGGAGATTCGAAATCTCCTCCTTCAAAGCCACGATTTTTCCTGAGTAGTCACTCTTGGTACGCAAGAGATCCGCCGACTCCACCTTCAATCTTTCTAATTCCTCGGCCGTGGACTTGTGCTGGTCGAGTTCCGCCTTGTGCTTCTCCTTCAAGACGTTGACCTCGGCAAGAAGAGATGCGTTTTGTTTTCCTTCGTCCAGAAGCTTTTGCGCCAATACCTCGGTTTCCTCGATCTTTTTGGTGAGCTCACGAATGCTGTTCTCGGAAGAAACGTGCAACTTTGACTTGGCGTCCAACTCCGCCGAAACCTCCTGCACCTGGGTCTCCAACTTGTGGATGGTGTTCTGGTTGGACGTCATTTTTTGGTCGAGGTGCTCAAGCTTCTTGTTCTTTTCGGCCAATTGGCTCTCCAACTCTCCAATCTGCTTGACATAGCTGGACACTTCTTGCTCCAATTTGTTGGAGGCTGCTAGCGACTTTTCCATTTCCTTGGCATTAGACGACGACTTTGCACTGAGCGCAGACACTTCTGCTTCCTTCTTCTCAAGAAGAGCCTTGGTGGAGGCCAACTGTTGCACGAGTTCCTTGGCCTTGTGAGCTTCCTCGGACAATTTCTGGGAATCCAAGGCTTTGGCGTCGATTTCCTTCTGCAACTGGGAAATCTTGTCTCGGTCACTTTGCAAGCTCTTCTCGCTCTCGCTCAACTTCAAAAGCATCTCAGACTTGTCTTTTGATAAAGTCTCGCTCATCTCGCGCACTTGCTTCAATTGCACAAGAGTCTGCTCCAACTTGGCAGTTTTGGACGCCTCCTCCCGCTTCAAAGTGCGCAAGGCCTCGGTATTTTCTGCCATGGTTGATGAGTTCTTCAAGATCTCGTCCTCCAAAACCACCAAGCGCTCCTTCAACGAGTTGTTCTCGGATTCCAATGCAGCCTTGCCGTTTTCGGCCTCTTTCAACTTGAGATTGATTTGTTTGAGACTCTCATTCATTTCCTTGGAGTCCAAAACCTTCACCGAATCCTCGAGCATGGGCTTCAAATGGATAAAGAGGTTGAGCCATGGAGAGTCTTTCTGCGTGACCAAGCGGTCGAGTTTCTGCATATTCTTGGCCACTATTTGCGAGGATTTCACCTTGAGGATTTCACGGCTGGTGTTGATTCTCAGGTTTCTTCCGCGCAACACAGATTGCAATTTGGTAATCACCAACTTCACGGCCGCATCTCGCTGCTCCTCCAAAGTGCCCAAAATGCCGCTCTTGAAGAATATCTTGGTGATTCCAACTTTGAAAAGCTTCGTGTCCAATTGGATATGTCTGAGAATGATCTCACAGTTGGACCGATTGTTGCGCGAAAAAACATCCGATAAGTCAAGAATCGAGTATCTCTGGAAAAACTCATCAAAGGTCATTTTGTTGGGGTAACCCGCCCTTGTGATTCTGATGCCCTCAATCACACCGTTGCACCGGAGCTGGTTGAGCACCAACTCCTTGTCGATGGAATTGGGGGTCTTTTCCAAGTTGGGAAGGATGCATCGCACAAAGTGCGGCTCGGTGCTGGACAACTGCTTCATGAGTACAGCCAACTGCTCCTTGTGTTTCTGCGTCACCATCTTCAACTTGCTGTTGGTGGGGCTGTTTTCCTCCTTGACAAGTTTCCGGATAAATTCATTGGACGAGCTTGGAAACATGCTGAGAATCTGGTCACTCACTGGGTCCTTGTTTTTGGAAAGCCAATCCGTGGTGTTGTATTCCACAGGTCCAGCGTAGTGGTTGATGATAAAGCCACTGCGCAACTTATTAGGCTTGAACTGCAGATGCTTTTCTTTGCCCATGTCGCCAATCAATTTCTCCACAAATGACAGGTCCGACGACTTGGGCATGATGCAATGCTCATTGAGATACTCGAAAATTCCCATGGGTTTTCTGGCCTCAATCAAGTCGATGGTGGGCTGCAAATCCAAGCCAAAATCAATAAAGTCCCACTGAATGTCTTCGCGCAAGTACTCACTTTGTTCGAGAATAAATGAGTGGTGGTTGAAGAATTGCTGCAATTTCTCGTTGGTGTAGTTGATGCAGAGTTGCTCGAACGAATTGATGTCGAAGATCTCAAAGCCCGCAATGTCCAAAACGCCAATGTACGACTGTTCGGAACTGCGGCTGGATCCCACTAAACTCTGGTTGATGCGATTGATGATGAATTGGAACAACTTCTCGTACAAGTACTTGGAGATGGCGTCGATGGTAGACTTGACTTCTCGTGCAGTCCGCAGTCTCTCCACGTACTCTCTTCCGGCCTTGACCTTAGGTTTTAGGAGGTTTTTGGACAACAGCTCCTCGTCCAAGCCGAGCATTTCTGCGATCAACGTAAGCTTCTTGTCCTTCTTGAAGCTGGCCTGGTCTGCCTTCCATGACGTAAACTCGAGATTCCCTAGCAACAACACCACGGCAATTCCCAGGAATACCAGCTCGACTTCCAAGTCGGAAAATCCCATGATGGCGAACGACTCTTTGAGCAACTTGAGGTCCTCGGCATCGTCCACGTTGTCAATATCTGGTGTAGACCCATTGAGGTATTTATAGGCGTCGGTGGAGCAGTCCAAATGGTACACGTCACGAAGCTTGGCGGCAGTCTCGCCCTTGAGCAATTGGTAGAAGATGTGGTAGTTCCGCTCCTTGGCCTGCTGGTGCAGAACGCGCGACTTCTCAAGCAAGTAGTAGTCGATGGTGGCACCGGAGATGAGCCCCTTTTTATCGAAAAAAATCTTGATGAACTTACCGAAACGCGACGAGTTGTTGTTCTTGATGGTCTTGGCATTTCCAAAACTCTCCAAAATGGGGTTTGCCTTCAAGATCTTGTCGTGGATGTTGGCCACAGCCTGCACGCTGGAGTCTTTGGTGGAGATCAGCGACAAGTACTGGATGACTTTCTTGGTGTTTTCCGTCTTGCCGGCGCCACTCTCGCCCGTCACCAAGATGCTCTGGTTTTTGCCGTTAGCCTTCATGCTGCGATATGACTTTTCGGCAATGCTGAAGATGTGGGGTGGCATACGTCCGTCAGAACCGGCGCTGTGGAACTTATGGAGCTGGGACGTGCCATAAATGTCCAACTTCTTGTAGGGGTTGATGGCCACCAAGAATAACCCGGAATAAGTGTAGATGCTGTCGTCGGAGTAGCGCAAATGGAGGTTGTGGATGACAGACGGCTCATTTAGATGTGTGAGCTCTGCCATGTCGTCACAGCGATCGAACTTGGGAGGGTTACAACTCTCGACCAGCTTAGCGTCCACATCTAGTTCAACCTTCTGGCCTCTTTTGACGACCATGACTTTGACTTTGGTTTCTGTTTGGCTGGTGATAGCTGCCTTGCAAAACACCTCATCTTTGTCTGGGACCCACACCCAATTTTTGGAGTCTTCTTCGGCCATGCTGATGATTTGGATGGATAGTAATAATAAATATTAATATAATGTATCAATAATCAATAATAAGATCAATAAGATCAATAAGATCAATAAGATCAATAAGATCAATAATAGATCAATAATAAGATCAATATCAATATCAATAGTCAATATCAATAGTCAATATCAATAGTCAATATCAATATGAATATCAATATATTAATGTCACTGTTGTTTCGATTTGTAAATTCAAAGTTTTCTTATATTAGACCTTGTGATGTCTGGAAAGTTTCTATGGCAGCACGAAGAAGGCCGAAAGGCGTATTTATATGAGCTCCAGAAGTTTGGTATGATGTTTTTTTGTTACCGTAGAACATTTGGGTCACGTGCGCGTGTTTGCGTATTTATTTTTCCATCTGCTGTTTTGGTACTGGAAATGTATAATCGGCTATATGCAGGTCCTTTTATTTGGCCGGGCAAAAAATTGGTGTGGATGAGCAGAATGCAATAGTGTACCAGGAGACTGCTTTACTTTAGGCTCCTGCCACATATCCCTGCCGTCTGGTCTCCTGCACGTTGGACTCCTGGTGGTTGCGCTCTGGGCGTTTGTTCTGTTCCAGGTCTAGCCGTACGGCTTATATGCAGTGCCCTGTTATCGTGTAAAACGCTAGGGCAGGGACCTGCTTTTATGGCGGAGGCTGACTACACACGAATGAAGAAATGAATGAAGGGATAGAGAAATCATTAGGGAAAAGGTTGTGATAAAATTTAATTTAAATCAAATATAATTAATCAATTATAATTAATCAATTATAATTAATCAATTAAAATTAATCAATTATGAATAATTCAATTACAGTGTTTTTCAAAATTATTCAAACCAGTGCGACAAAATTATTCATACCAATTTCGAAATTATTCAAACTACAGTCTTTTTTAAAATTACTCAAACCAGTGCGACAAAATTACTCATACCATACCAAAATTATTCAAACTAAATAAAAGTTTTAACATACAGCATAACATGAAACTACTTTAGTTTTGTCCATTTTCCAGTTGATTAGAACACTCCAAGAATAGTGTATATAAGCAATAATGTAGATATAAAATTTCTGATTACTGAAAACTTTAAAAGTTGGTGAATCATTTTCCATTTGGTTTGAATAATTTGTCGCACTAGTTTGAATAATTTTGAAATATTGGTAAATAATTTTGTCGCACTGGTTGAATAATTTTGAAAAACACTGTAGTGCTACAAAATTATTCAAACCAAATGGAAAATGTTTTACACCAACTTTATAGATTTCAGTAATAAGATTATTATATCTTGCTGATTGCTATTATATTATAAACTTGGAGTCTTCGATCGATGGTCGAATAGGACAAAATTAAGTAGTTTCCATGTTATGCTGTGTATTAAAGCTTGTATTGGTTTGAATAATTTTGGTATGGTTTGAATAATTTCGGTATGGTTTGAATAATTTTGGTACGGTTTGAATAATTTTGACGGTTTGAATAATTTTGGCGGTTTGAATAATTTTGGTGCGGTTTGAATAATTTTGGCGGTTTGAATAATTTTGCGCGCTGGTATAATTTTGCCCGCTGGTATAATTTTGCCCGCTGGTATAATTTTGCCCGCTGGTATAATTTTGCCCGCTGGTATAATTTTGCCCGCTGGTATAATACTACAGAGTTACAGTACGAGTAATTCAATTATATTTAAATCATTATAATTATTTCAATTATAATTCAATACGAATTCATTTATGCTCTCTGAATGCTATTACGCTGGATTTCACTATTCTTCTTCCTTCAATGCTTTACACTATGGTATATTATGCCGTGGCTCCTGGAGCGCGAGCTAAATTATACTCGCAACTTGGATGATATGGGCAGCACCCAGCTGGACTCGTCGTCTGGAATAGGCGAGTAGCCCGGAAATGTCGGGCCCTCGGAATGTAAGATGGGCGTCGTGTAGTTGGACGAGCCCATGTATGAGAAGATCGACGACTGTGACGTGGCCAGTGGCGGCGTGACAGGGAAGACACTTGGTCTCGTAGGCGGAGGAACAAAAACGCGCTCCTCGGTGTACACTTGAGTAATGATATCGGCCGCGCGTTTCAAGTCTTCGGGGATTTCAGCCATCAAGTCATCGGAAATGACTGACGTGCCGTGGTCCATAATGGTTTGCATGATATGAGCGTGTTTGTTGGAAAAGTTGTGGATCACCGGAGTCACCCCCAACCCTTCAAACTTCCTCTGCACCACATCTGAGAGATCGCCGGTTTGAAGGAGCAACACTATGACGATTCTCCGCACAAGGTTCATGGCATGCTCGTCGCAGCCCAGGAGAAACGCACCGTACACGTTCGGAGCAGTGTTTTCATCGTCACCTGCCTGCAGGTGTCTGCTTTTCATCTCCTCTTGTAAAGGGATATTATTAAGCAAGCTCTTAATGTGGCTTGCTGCGGTAGGAACACGCAACATCAGACATGCAATGAGATTGCTGGCAATGGCCACCAACGAGGGTGGCATATTTAAGAAGAACCGATTGTAAAGCGAGAGCTCACAAAAAAAACGGCCAACAGCCGTCACGGCTGAAACTCGCAGCGACACAGAGTTAGTATGAACATCACTGGGGCGGTTGTATTTACAAGGCGTGATGTTGGAAGAGACGCCAGCTTCCACAATTGCTAGCTGAAGACACTCCTCGAGCAGAGGGTGACTCAACAGCCACTCCAACGTTGAAAGAATATGCATTTCCATCTGTACGAACATTTCTTCATCATAGGCATGACGACACATGATGGCCAACTCGCGTAGAGTAGGCACCCGCAGTTTTTTATCTTCGTATTTTCCAGCAATCCAGAGAGCCGTGCACCCCACCAACTGGTAGTGGCGCTTAAAGACAATTCTCTTTGCGCAGTAACGGTCAATGATATTGACGCAGAGAAACAATGTTGAAGGTTGTAAGCGGAACAGCGAGTGGAGCTCGATCAAAAAGTCAAGCAAAAATGGACGCATATACCACTGAATTTCGGGTTGAATATCAATCATCTGGGGATTGACCAACAGCTGGGACTCCAATACGGAGAGCCATTGCTTGATATCCTGGTTATACTCGCTAGTGAGTTTCTGGTTGGCCTGAGTTTCAAGAACCTCCAAAACATATGGGTAAGCTCTAGGCTTGGGGTGCGGAGGGCCAAATAATCTAGACATGGCAGTTGATGATGGAGAATCTGGCTTCAAAAAAGTAAAGGGTATACGGCCTCAATTGTTGTGGGGAAAGATATGAGACAAGCGGAAAAGTAGAATTGCAGCCGATTTTGCGAGGCTGTAAATAATATAACCCCAAAGAAGAGACCCCTGAAAATAAAGAGTAATATATAAAGATGCGAAATCCCAGAAAAAAAAACAGGATATACAACTTGGGCTTCAAAGTAAAGCTATTAGATTCCAGGCATCAAAGGGAGAATCTGGCGAAATCAAAACCAAAGAGTCAGGATATGCAAAACAATGAAAATGACGGATATGAAACAAAAGAATGGATGTACAGCGGGACGGGCCGAGACAAGGAAAAAACCGGTAAAATTGAGGAACGAAATATGGAAACTGAAAAACGAGTTTGCAAAAAACAAGAACTGTGGTCGTAATGTGTTTCCTAGCCTGTTTTATAAAGACATCCTCAAGCCGCGTCGCGAAAAGAAATATCGAGCTCCAGGAGCGCAGGAGGGCTCGCGCGTGCACACAAGCGCGAGACGATGCGTGAAGATCTCGCAAAGCTCCTGGATTGTTTGTTCGCCGTCATCGCGTGCCAACCAAGGGAAGGGGCCAATGGAGATCGAATGATCAAGGAAAAGAAGAAGGAGTGAGGCTTGTTCTGCATGACGTGGGGATCTGTGGCAAAGCACTAAAGAGAATTGGGTGATTCCCCAGATGGGGACTTGCGCTGGCGGCATTTCTCTTTCGCAATGCGTATTCAGATGCCTCGATTTAGAGCGAGTGTATAGTCCAAATGGGGGGGTATCCACGCATTGAAAGTGAATTTTCGCAGTGCAATCGCAACGCAAATGCACAAACTTCCTCTACGCGAATCCGCATAGACCCATCCAGAATGGACACGAAGAGGATCACGTCATTCCTAGTGGGGCTGTGTGGATGTATAAGCTTTTGAAGGATCGGGGCAGGTGTCGAATCGAGCCCAGATATCACATCAAAGCTTATGCTGGATGCAATGGCTGAGTCCAGAGAGATTGACTGGTCACCACTTTTCGCTGATCTCTGGCATAATGGCCCCGTTGACTGCAGGCGTGTCTTCGTTGGAACTTTGGCGCGAAGGATGCAAATCGCGTCTTGATGTCGAGTAGCGCTTACTCTAATCCGAACAAACGCACGCGCTCATAACGTGCTGCTCTCAAAAGATGACATGTTTCGCTCCATTCGACAAGATTTAATCGCCTTGCAGTAACCGGCCATCACGTGAAGCTTGTGTGCAGAGCCACATTCCGTTACTACCAGCTTCACCAATCCAGACCACAACAACAGAGTCTTGACTTGTGCACGGGCTCTGGTTGTTGCCGAGACATATTCTGTGTTACAAGGGCACTTCAATTGTTCTAAAAATGCGAAGCGTTTCCAACCAAACTTAGAAGTCGGGCACTCAACTCTCTATTGTTAGTGGTTTCGCGAGTGACCTGTGCAGGCCGAAGTCTAGGCATTCTCGAGCATTCTTTACGAATGACTCGGCTAGCTCATCAAGGTTGCGACCGATAATAATTGACATTTGATTGAGACTTTGTGAATAGTCCGACTTATGATCAGACTTATGATTTTGTCAATTTATGATTTAGTCAATTTACGATTTAGTCAATTTACGATTTAGTCAATTTACGATTTAGTCAATTTATGATTTAGTCAATTTATGATTTAGTCAATTTATGATTTAGTCAATTTATGATTTAAGAGTCTATGTCGCCATGAACTCAATAAGAGTCCTTGGCAAACGATTCTTGGTCCCAAGGCTGTGCTACTAATGATCCGAGTGTACAATTCAGAGTGCTGATTCTTGCAAGAAAAGAACCGAGGTGCGGATTATTTAGGCTGCATTGCAACCTTATGATCATCTCGAAGAACCATAAGAGCTGCTTAACCGGTACGTTGCAATGAATCATTGACTTATTCAGGGCCTGTTCGTGGCCAAGCCTTACCACATTACCAGTTCAGGTTTTGAGGGTTTGATACCACAGGTTAATAAGAATTAAAGCTTTTTGGTCTACCACTTGGTATTGTTCAAAAATTATTCCATTCTATATGCAGTGCCAGATGACTATTAATAACTATTCTATTGTGAGTTAACACTTCTTATTGTCTAACACTTTTTATTATCTATGACTCTTATTATGACTGAAAGTCTATTATTTAAAACTCTTATTATTTAAAACTCTTATTATTTAAAATACTCTATTATGTCTATAACTGCTATTATGTCTATAACTACCATTATCTGACTACCATTATCTGACTACCATTATCTGACTATTAATAATATTTCTAATTCACTCATATTATCTCTACTCCCATTATCTTTAAATTACTCTTATTATCTTAAATAGTCTTATTATCTCTATATCTCAACTACTCTCATTACTACTCTTATTACTACTCTTATATCTCTTTATCTTGACTACTCTTATTATCTCTTTATCTTGACTACTCTTATTATCTCTCCATCTTAACTACTCTATTATCTATCTCATTCTCTCCTTATCTTCATTACTACTCACTCTCCTCTACTCTGCAAGGAACTTCGTTATTCTATAGTACACTAGAACGCGCCCTGGCCGCGTCCTCCGTTTGCTTGGTCATCCTGGTTCTTGATGGTCTCATCCACAGAGAGCAACAACGTAGCTGCTTCCGTGGCAGATTGAAGCGCATTCACCTTCACCAACGATGGCTCCCAGATAAAGCTTTCCATGTTATTGCCCACCGACTCCTTTTGAAAGTCCACTCCGTACCACATTTCGCCCTTTGCATGAGAACTACGCAACACATTGAGCAATTCTATGCCATCCAAGCCTGCGTTTTCGCAGAGCTGTCTTGGAATCACCTCCAAAGCGCGCGCAAACGAGGCAATGATCAATTGCTGCTTGCCTGCCACAGTCTTCGAGTACTCGCGCAAGTACTTAGATAACTCCATCTCAATGGCTCCTCCGCCTGCCACCACCGAACTGTGCTTGACAGCTCTCTTCACGATCATGATGGCATCATGCAACGAACGCTCCACTTCGGCAATCACCTGCTCGGCACCTCCACGTAGAATCAAAGTACAGGTCTTGGCCTCCGAACATCCGCGGAACAAGTTGTACCTGTCACCACCAATTTGCACTTCTTCAAACTCGGCACAAGTACCCAACGACTCGGCATCGATCTTCGTGGTAGTAGACTGAACCGACCCTCCCACTGCCTTGATCACACGCTCCATGTCTTCATTGGCCACCCGGCCCGCACAGAAGATGTTTCTGTCAGCAAAATATTGCGTGGCTAAATCTCCAATGGGTAATTTGGAGAGCACAATGTCGGCGCCGGACTCGCTGATGGCATCCAACTTGTTGAAGATGATCTTCCACTCGGCGTCAACGATTTCCTGGTAGTCTTTCACCTGCTCCACACGCACCTCGGCGTTGTCCTTCTCGGCCTTCAACTCCAACTCGATGTTCAAGCACAACACCTTGGGATTGGTGAACTTCTTGGGCTGCTGCTCGAAACCGGCATAGCTGAAAGTTTTCTTGAATGCAACTCCATCTATGAACAACGAGTCCTCCATGGCACCTCCCGGAACCTTCTTGATACCGATCATGGACTCGTCCAAGTCCTCATCAAGCGACATCACAGCATCCACGACCATCTTGGTGAAAAACTGAGAGTTTTTGCTGATCAACTTTGACGACATGGCTGTGGTGGCGCACCTCTCCAAGAGGTTTCTGAAGCTAGTTTCGTCGTCCTTGTGCATTTCCACCTGGATGTCGGCAATCTTGGCCACGGCCAAGTCACAGGCCTTGCGCAAGCCCTTGATGATCAAGTGGGGCGAAATGCCGTCCTCAATGAACGTCTTGCTCTCCTTGAGGAACTCGCCTGCCAACACTGTAACGGAAGTGGTTCCATCGCCAACCTCTGCGTCCTGCGACCGGGAAATATCCACCAACATTTTGGCGGCGGGGTGCACGATATCCAACAATTTCAAGATGGTGGCGCCGTCGTTGGAGATGGTGGTTTTGCCGTTGGATGACTTGATCAAGATATCCGAGCCAAAAGGGCCTAGCGTAGGCTTCAAGGTCTCCTGGATGGCAAGACAGGCATTGATATTGTTGAGGATCTGGCCTTTGCCTTGCGACGCATCCGTGCCTTCCTTTAACACCACGATAGTGGGCGCTTGGTTTGCAAAGGTCATGTTGGTTGGAGAAGGTGTGCGGTGGATCACGGCAAAAAATACATCGTGGACGTGCGCGCCTCAAATTGCAGATATGAGGATGTACAGATGTTGATAGAACATTATAATAATGACTTAAATTTCGGCTTATTCATTTTGTAAAGAGGTTTGTATCTTAGAAGTATTTTAGATGTTGTATCTTAGGGATGTATGAAGTTTGTATGAGGTTTGTATGAGGTTTGTATGAGGTTTGTATGAGGCTTGTATGAGGTTTGTATGAGGCTTGTATGAGGTTCTATTAGAGGCTCGCATCTTAGAGGTTTGTAATCTGGTACAGTCTTGGAGCGGACACTCAGTACAGTGTTTTTCAAAATTATTCAAACTAGTGCGCCAATTATTCAAACCAATATTTCAAAATCTACCATTTCACACAATCATTCAAACCAACTTTAATAGAGAAATCAGAAATTTTATATCTGAATGATTGCTTATATTACTATTCTGGGTCTTTCAATCAACGGTCGAAACGAACAAAACTAAAGTGGTCCATATTATTCTGTAAATTAAAAGTTGTATTTGGTTTGAAGAATTTTGTCGCACGTTTGAATAATTTTGATATTGGTTTGAATAGTTAAAATATTGGTTTGAATATTTTGTCGCACTGGTGAATATTTTGAAAAGTCCTATGCGTAGTTAAATTTAGGATATTAATTCCTGAACATAAAAGTAGAATACATGGACCACAAAACCTGCTACAAATAAACTATAATAACTCTCATAACTAATAACTATAATAGACATCAACTGTAATGACTGCAACTGTAATGTCAATTAAATGACTGTTACCTGCTGCTAACACCTGCATAGTGGGTCGGCGCACTGAAAATCATCTTCTCTTTCATTTACTGTCTCTTGTCTACATGTTTCCAACCATAAAACACACCCGGCATTCCGGACAGCTCCATTTCACAAGAGCCGCAAGCAGAGCCGTGAGTTTTGCCAACGATGTGCATCTCTCCAACCGAAGAGTCATGCGCAAAATCCAAATGGGAAAGGCTAGACCCACCATTTTCCACCAGTTCGACACGTTGGTGGAGTTGAGCGACGGATCTGTGGTCAAAAGAAGATCTCAGGCGCCCAAAGACGAAATCAGAATGATCAATGACCAGAGAAATAGCACCTTGTGGAACCCTACGCGCTCAGACCTCTCCAACTCCGATCCAAATGCCACCGGAAAGGTCAACAAGTTCAAGCAACGGTTTTCAGGCTTTGAGGCAGAGCAAGACAAGGCCGACAACTTTGTGGATTTGATGGGCGACAACGTCACCGAGGTGCAAAAGGGAGGGAAGATTCTAGATAAGAAGAGGAGCAAGAAGTAGGTCATGCCATTGTATATAGAAAGATGAGCCTATGATTGAGATTGTATTGAAGAGTCTATGATTTGTGCATATAGATGAGTCTATGATTTGTGTATATAGATGAGTCTATGATTTGTGTGTATAGATGAGTCTATGATTTGTGTATATAAATGATGTTTAAGCAGTGATGATGTTTGTATGTATTATGCACTGTTAAATGAGTCACGTGGATAGATAAATTATGGGTAAGGAAGCTCATGATAATATTCAAATGTTAGACATGAAAAACTCTAAAAGTGAGTCAGATTTCCAAAAGCTCATTTCTAATTTTTCCTTTCACATCCTCTTCTCATATTGTTCCCCTCACGCATTCATAAAGTGCTTCTCAATATCACTCACAGGCACTCCCAAATGGTTGAGCTCATCGGCACACCACGTGATCACAGACCGGTCTTTCTCCAAATGAGCCTGCTTCAATATTATCATCAAGCACGTGACACGGTTAGTCATATCAATGGCCACAAACTGTTCGAGCTGCAGCGGAAGTCCTAGCAAGTCGAGGTTCAAGCTGCCTGCGCCATCTTTGGGATATTCAAAGGCTCGCACCTCGTAGATGCGTCGACTGACGCGATTATTAATATTTCGACTGATAAACCGGATAAGAGACACTGTAAAATGCTGCCATGATTCAGTAGACTGTAGCATTTTGAAGATGAATGCAGTGACAAATTCGTCATAGAGCTTAAGAAATTGATTTTCTGAGGAATTTTTTGATTCCGATGAGTCTGAAGATTTTTTTGGTTCTGAGATCTGTGAATTTTTTGGTTCTGAGGAATTCTGTAAATTTTTTGATTCTGATGAGTGTGAAGAATTTCTTGATTCTGAGGTACTCCGTAAATTTTTTGCTTCGCCCTTATCATCCTTTCGCCCCTCATTTACCTGACGCTTTCGCCTTAGAAGATACGCCAAAATGTGCATGGAACCTTTGCTGGCCACCAAAAAACTTGTGTCCCTAAACATATCAATACATTCGGAAACCTTGTTCTGAGATAGAAGTTTCTTGACAATCACCTCGAAATCAGACGAATTGAGGCCGCGCTGTGTGCGGAATATCGTCTGCATGATTCTTTCGCCAGCCTTTTCCTTGTTTTGCGCCAAAAGAGCAGAGAAAAGCGCCGAAAGCGTGCTCCGGCCAAGTGGCGGCTTTAGAAGCTTTACAAGATTTTCAAATTGCGTACATGGCTTTTCTCCATAAAACTTGAGTGCAAAGTCTAGAAGATGAGGGTGGGTCTCGTAGTCCACATCCTGAAGGAGCTTCGTCACCGTTGGCTCCCGCTGGTAAACATCAAGGCTCAAGAACTCGTGGAGAATAGCCTCCAAGAGCACGGAATTGCGCTCCAAGAATTGGCGGTGGATGTTGCGTGTGTCCTGCAAAGAGAGCCAGAGGTTGGCGGCCCGGTACACGTTGCCGTGGTGGAGGTTGATGGCTATGAGGTTCTTGAGAATCGGGAGGTAGAGCTCTAGGAGATCGTGCTTGAGCCGTCCAAGATGCTGGGCCCGAGCATCCCGCATCACGTGATCGTACAACATATTGGCGAAGAACGGGTTTTTAGCGTCTACGCTCATGTTCAGGATCATTTTGAAGTATGTGGCGAGCGGCACCGTGTCGCCGCCGAATATCCGGAGCATTTTGAAGATTGCATATGACTTGTAGTGGTGCATCAACGGATCGTAGATACTCAATGAGATGAGAATACCGTCTAATATGGCCGGCTTGATATTGTGGCGAAACGTTGGATTGATTTTCTGGCACTCGTCCGCAAGTGCCACTGCAAGAAGACTTTCTCCGGAGTGAATGCAGATGGAAAGAAGCAAATTGCAGGCTATATGAAGGATAGTATTGGTTGAATCTTGCTGAGCATCTGCTGTATTTGACGGATGACTTTTATGATCCGGTGTGTGTTCCGTATGTTCCCCTGTATCCCCTTTATTTTCTGCTTTTGCCGCCCGGTTCTGCTGTTCAATCCTCAACTGGTTGACTCGATTGTAAAGTAGACTGACCTGCGCAGACTCTCTTTCCAGCAACAAGAAACACTCCTCCATCAACTCGTAGGCGGATATCACTGACGCAAAGTCATGGCGACGGATATTCTCCAAAACCTCCTGGAGCAAAAACGCCCTCATGGAACTGGTTTTTGTGAAGATGTAGCAGATGCGCTTGATCACGTCGGTGTTGATTTCTCTGTATCGCAGCACATCCTGAATGAGATTCCACCGGGGTTTCTGATGGCTACCATCACTAGCAGTCATATCCTCGCCGGCACTTTGTGTGGTGTGATTGATGTGGCCATTGCGGTAGTATTCGTAGCACTGCTTGCTTTTCTCCGTATAAGAGGTGAGTTCGTTTCCTAGGATTTCATTTAGCTGGGATACTCGAGAAAGGATTCCTAGAGACTCGGAGTCTCGTTTGAAGGAGGCTTTTTTTCGGATCCCTGTCGCTAGCCGCAGAGGAACTCGTATACGGTTCATGAATGGTGCTTAAGGAGAGAAGGCCAGATGAGGAATGGTCTGCAAGAGATCTGGGGCATGCTCACTTCATCGCTGTGCACAGTGTGCAGGAAGTTTAAAGAGCCAGTAATAATTTACTGCTACTCCATACTAAGATCTCACCATACTCCTCACTACTCACTACTCATTCACTACTCACTACTCATTCACTACTCACTACTCATTCACTACTCACTACTCATTCACTACTCACTACTCATTCACTACTCACTACCATACTAATACACTGTTTTTCAAAGTAATAAGCAGCGCGCAAAATTATACAAATTAATATTCAAAAGTTTCGTACCCTTCGCAGTCTTCAAAGCAAATGGCAAATGTTTCACACCAACTTTCAATAAATTGAATCTGAAATAAATCTGGATGATGTACTACATTTGGAATATTCCAATCAAGGGTCAAACGGAACTGGTTCCTTGTTATCTGTTTATAACATCTGGGTTTAGGAAACTTTTGAATTCTTGAATTTGCTGATGTGGTTTGAACCATTCTGGCTACTTAGTTTAGAACCTTTTGCGCGCTGGTACTTTGAAATAAGAATAGTGTTTTCAAAAGTATTCAAACTAGCGCGGAAAATTAAAAGAATAGCTCAAACCATATTTCGAAGTTTCGTACCACTTCGCACTTTCCCAAACCAAATACAAGTTGATATATACAATATTGTGGAAACTAGTTCAGTTTTTGCGTTGACCCTTGAAACACTATGTAGTACATAAGGTAATTCTCCAGATCAAGTCTTAAAATCTCGAATTCTATTAAAAGTTGTGCCATTTGGTTTGAAATATTGTGCGAAGTGGTACGAATATTTGAATTATTGGTTGAACTATTTTGTTTTCCTGATTCGAAACTTGCGCACTGACTTTTGAAACACTCACACTATAGTGTTTCAAAATTATCAAACCAGTGCAACAAAATATTGAAGCCAGTGTTTTCAAAATTATTGAAGCCAGTGTTTTCAAAATTATTGAAGCCAGTGTTTTCAAAATTATTCAAACCAGTGCAACAAAAATTCAAGCCAGTGCAACAAAATATTCAAATCAGTGCAACAAAAATTCAACCCAGTGCAACAAAAATTCAACCCAGTGCAACAAAAATTCAACCCAGTGCAACAAAATATTCAAACCAGTGCAACAAAAATTCAAACCAGTGCAACAAAAATTCAACCCAGTGCAACAAAATATTCAAACCAGTGCAACAAAATTATTAAGCCATACAAGTTTTAATTTACAGGATGACATGGAAACTATTTTGGTTTTGTCGCTTTTTCTTGACTGGAAGACTCCAAGAATAGTAAATAAACAATCGTCCAGTTTTAAATTTTCTGATTACTGAATTCTATTAAAATTTGGCATGAAACATTATTCTATTAGGTTTGAAATTGTGCGAAGTGGTACGAAACTTTTTGAAATATTGGTTACAATTTTTTCAAAATTTTTCAAACTAGTGCGACAAAATTACTCAAACCAAATACAAGTCTTTATATACAAGATAACATGGAAACTAGTTCAGTTTTCTCCGTTGACCCTTGATTGGAAGACTCCTATGCATTTTATATGAGGAAATTTTCAAGATTAGATTTCAGAATATTTAATTTTAATATAAGTTGGGTGAACATTATGACAGTTGGTTGAAAGATTGTGCGCAGTGGTCGAAAATTTTGAATTATTGGTTTGAATAATTGTCGCAGTTTGAATAGTTTTGAAAACACTGTAAATAATTTTTTCGCACTGGTTTGAATATTTTTCAAACACTGTACTCACTTTCAATTGAATTCTTCTAAATCTTAATCTCGAAGACTAACTATTTAAGAGTCAATGGTAAAAAACGGAACTAGCTTCCTTATTATCCTCTAAACAAAACCTAGTCAGGATAGGAAACTTTTGACTATTGGTTGTATAATTGTTAGTGGTTGGATAGTTTTAAAAACTCTGTATTAATTATTCTGATAGTAAGAAAAACAATATTATTCTGATAGTAAGAAAAACAATATTATTCTGATAGTTTTTAAACACTGTATTAATTATTCTGATAGTAAGAAAAACAATATTATTCTGATAGTTTTTAAACACTGTATTATTCGATTTCTGGTTTGTATCGTTTGCGCGCAGTCTTTTGGCTTTAAAGCTTTTGCGCGCTGCTTTCAATACTCACTCTACTTAGTCTTGCTCTCTAATTATCCCCGGTCTCTACACTATCACACAGTCGCCAAGACTCAACCCGTACATGACCTTTTCAACATCCTTCTTCACCACGTACCAGTCCAGACGCCGCTGCACAAACTCGTAGATCTCCTCCTGGCTGAATATACCGTTGAATTTCGACAAGTCACTCACCAACTGCCCAATGCTCTTGGAGTCCTCCCCACTTATCAAGTAGATGGTCCCCACCTTCTTCAACGCCTGGAACAACGGGTAGATCATTCGCTTGTTGCTCTTGATGTGCGATAAAATAAAATCGTAGTAAAGGTTGAGGTCGGAGATGAGCACCACGGCTCCGTCCACCGAGATCACCGACCGCTTGAGAACCTTCACAATGGTTTGGAAAAACCGCTCCGCCACCTCTTGCTGGAAAACCTCCACCACAGATTTCTCCGCAGACCCCACTAATAAATCAATGTTGTCCACGAGAATCAGCACCACTTTTTTTGCGGCCACGGTTGGGCCATCGCAAAGACTACCCTGCTCAGGATTGTAGTCCAGATCTTTGAGAAGAGATATGAAAACAGACTCGATCTCCTTGAAGAGAACGTCTATGCCGATATTGAGCCCATCTGCAACAAACTTATCTACCATAGCCTCCACTTTCCTCTTGGCCTGGAGAGAAGGGTTGAGAACTGAGTTTTCATTCTTCACCACATTTTTGTGGATCATCTCCTCCTTGTAGAATATGTCCATCATTTGCACAATGATATCGGCCATGTGAATCAGCTCGAAGAAAACTGTGAGCGGGGCAATGGCACTGTTTCCCCCAAAAGAGCTCTGGTCCAAAGACGATAAACTCTGCGGGTCGTACTCCTTCAAGTACGCCAAGGACTTGTCAAAACCTAGCTTCAAATGCTCATTTCCAAGTGCTTGGAGAACTGTAAGAAACTCTTCCTGCATGGTGGCGTAGATTTCCGTCAAGATGCTGTTGATTGTGAATTCCTGGAAATGCAAAAGCCGTCCCAACGAGCTTTTCGCGGCCTGCAAGATTCTGAGTGCCAATTCGGGGCTGAATAATTCCGTCAACGACTTCAAATTCTCCTCCAATATCTTGGCATGTGCCTGCACCTTAGAATAGTTGACCAAGCCGGGCTCCTTATCTGTGGCGCTGTCTCCAGTTCCATTGATGGTAAAAACTTTCCTGAAACTCGTCAAGAAATCGTTCTTGGTCTCCACCTTCACATGGCGCAAGATTTTTTCACTGGTTTGCGCTTCTCGCTGCTCAAGTGATGTGTTCCAGTCGCTTATTGCATCCTGGCACATTTGCTTGAAGCTCATTTTCTCCTCACTAATGTAGTCAGCCACATAGGAGTCGTAGGAGACGTCTATTAGTCCATGTACAAGTGAAACGTATGGCTCGCCGGCATTTTGGCTGGGCATGAGTTGCTGCAAAAAGTCCCCAGCAAGTTTCTGGTACAATAAGGGAACCAACTCGAGATAGAGAGACCGCTCTCTTCCACACCGTATAAGCAGGAGAATCAACTCCTGGAGTTGGTTGGTGATGAGCTCCTCACTGATCTTGAGCATCATCGGCACCCCTAGAGGAAAGATAATGTCCACAATCCGGGAAAGGTGGTTGAAGGTCGTGCTCAACTCAAGAACAAGCTCATTGATCCTCGGAACATTGATTGAATAGGTAATTTTGCCGGTCTTGCTGGCTTCTTGAGCTGAAATAGAGGCCGATTCAGCGTTCGACCCATCATCCGTATGAAGACTCGAGTTTGTCGTCTCCTGCATATAGAACTCGTCACCGGCAACGGAATCTGCATTCATAAAGCGGATTTTATCATTATCAAAGCAGATTTTTTGCAAGAAAAAATCAATTAGCGTCTGCTCGTTTTTTAAGTCCACCAAAATGGCCACAAATTCTTTTGCCCTCTCGTATTCCTGGAGATCGAAATGAATCTCCAACTCCCTCAACAATGCATTCTCGAATATCTCCATAATATCCGCAAGTTTCTCAGCAACCGTTTTTTTAGACACTTCATCAGTATCCACGGCGTTGTACCGTCTCAAATTGTCTAGGAGCCGAGCCTGGTCCTCGGGTGTGTGGTAGACCTTGAAGATCCGAAGATGGTTATATGCAGTATTGGCCTGAAGGTCCTTGTAAAAATCTTTTAGAGTGAGCCGAATCTGGAGAATTTGGAAGCGGGCTAGTTTTGGAGCCTTATAGATTCGATCCAAGCACCGTAAGGGGTCTTTTAGCGTGGAAAAATCATAGCCGGATGCAGACGCCGGCAGCTCTGACGGGAGATTCAGCCCGGAATCATTGGCATCTGGCGGATCCTCTAGCGCTGTACTATAGACGCCCATTTTTCGGAGTTTGTCAGTCCATAGACGGGGATCACGCACAGCCTTGTAAGCATTTTTGGACACGAGCTGGAAGCGCAAGAGATCCGGGATATCCAAGTACCACGAGATGGTCCGGGCCACCGAAACGGGAATCACCTTCTCGTTGTACACATCTATATCGGTGTTCCAGAGCACCTGTGCCATGATGGAGGCTCAGAGTATGGGGTACGCAGCGTTGAGACGTAGCGTGTCTGGAGGCTGTGTGCAGACACCCGTACACCCGCGTAATACAGCCCCGGGTCACGGCTGTGCACGGAGACCCGGAGCAGGCTGGGGAGGGAGGGACTGGGTGGCTTGACTCCAGGAATTTGCGGCGGGAATTGTAAAAACAGCATCGCTTAGAAGGTGGGTCACGTGACCAATATAAAAGCTGGCGGGCCGCATCGGCGGCGGTGTACGGGTGTGCACATCTTGAGCATCTGCAAACTCTAGAAGCAACACCAGAGCAGGAGGAGCAAAAACGCCAGAGATAGAGAAAGCAAGTTCAAAGGTATCATCAATCAGTTTTATCAGATATAACCACACCAGTTCAGTTAGACAAGTACGAACAGTTCAGTGATCTTAATCCTCTCAGTTTTACCAATAGGTTACAGTATTCACCAATAGGTAACAGTTATTGACCAATAGGAAAAGTTATTCACCAATAGGTAACAGTTATCACAACAATCAAGTCCTAAATATCCATGACAAGTTACCAGAACACGTACAAATTGCTATAGCACATCATTGCATTCTTGGATACCAATTGGATAGATACCAATTGAAAGATAACAATTTGATCCAAGACAGCTCACAGAAATATTCAGAAATATCCAGAAATATTCACAGCCAAATTAATAACATTGCATTCATCATCCTAACTGAACTACTCCAATGTCCCTCCAAATTCCAGCACACCGCACCACATACGCCCTACGATCCATCCTACGGTATAACCTTGCATATCGCTTCAAGCATGTCTCTTCTAACCCTCCAATAGAAACCTGCAAAAAAGAGGACCCAAAAATAGAGGATTCAAAAAAAATAGAGGACCTAAAAAAAATAGAAAATCATCCATCTAAAATATTTAATACATCCAATCAAAATGGGCCTTATATGCAGGACGGTGATGAGAACAGGCTACAACGGGACCAAACCCAGCCCAATGGATCGGAATCAGGGGCTGGAGACCAGCCCGTATCGCTCACGCAGATGGTCTACAAATTTTTTCAAAAAGAGTCGCAAATCCTCAGGAGATCACTAGATATCGATGCCAAAATAGACACTCCCGTGGTCAGCACCGAAGGGTTACCCGAACACATCGAACAAAAGGTGCAAGGGCAATTGGACAACTACAACCGTTTTCTTGTGCTTCTAAGCCACCATCCTTTGGTCGTGCCGCCGGCTGTGTTGCTATCTTATCATTCCACCTTGAGGAAGGTGGAGCCTGCAGACAGAGCACGGCTTTTCCGACATTTGATTTTCAATCACCGCTGGGCCGATATCTGTGAAATCTATTTCGAGGACGATGTCACGCTTAATGATATGGAGGATTTGGTGGAACAGATGTACTCCACGCTTGCTGAGATGGATGATTTGTTCGCCATTTGGAGCGTTCTTGAGACCGCCCGAAACACACCCTTCTCCAGTGCAAGGATCTATGATGTGCTTGTGGAAACCATCCAGTATAGATTTTCCATCAGTCTGCACACGCTCCGCCGGTTTTTGAAAGCTCTAGACTCTTTGGACGGGGCTCAGTTTGTGTGTCTGAAAGTGAGCGATTTGGACGAGACACTCGCCACTATTTGCGGCCCTAGCGAGGAGTTGATTGCGTATTTCTTTCCTCGCGTGTTACAGAAGACCCAGTTTGAAATCCCGCCCGGCAGCTATAACTGTGATTGGCGAATTAGGAAATTATGTGCCGCGTCCTGCAGAGAGGTGGGTATTCTGAACCCCGGGATACTCAAAATCCCCGGCTTTGTTTCCCATGCTGGCAAAATGGTGCAAAAAATGAGCTTTCCTGAGTCCATCTCCCACCTCATGCACTCCAGGTTTCCGTGCATGAACTCCAGAGACTTTTCCTTTGTCATGCAGTCTCTAACAAGCGACACTGTGAGCTGGGTATATATGTTGTTCAGGCGGAGTCAGCAGCAAGACGAGTACGTGATCAATGCGTTTTTGATCAGGCTCCATGAGCTTGGGCGTATGACAATGCTTGTGGATTTGCTCCAAGATTTCCACCTTAAGGTGAGCAAAGAAACTTGGACCGCGGTGTTTTCCGATGTGGCAGCAGAAACAGATGGAATGATCGTTTTGGGGCAATTGCTCCGTGCCGACCTGGAAATGTTTGCCTCTGTTCTACAGCTAGCTCTTTCCAAAAATGTGCTCAGTACGTCTGTTATGGTGCAGATCATTGAGGTGATCAACAGTCGCAACTCTGGCCGCACAGTGCTCCGGTCCATCCTCGCCCAGTTCCAGGAAAAGTGTCTGACTCTGGATCTTTGCAAAGTATACGTGGACCTTTGTCATTTGGATCTCTCCGAGTATAACACCACGGAGATCTGGAGGTTTGGCGTGACTCATCGACTCCTAGACCCGTACACCACGGGTATTCTCTTCAGCAAAATGCTTAAAAAAGCCTGGCGCCCACAAGACATGGAAAAAAGATGTATGGATGCCGGAATTAGCAAGTCAAGGGGCAATTTCGAAAAGCAGTACAGGCATGCCACTAAAGCTGAGAGATTCCAGCTCTTGGTCCGCATCCAGGCCATTGCCGAGTCCATCTCCACGGCAGATGAGCAGTACATTGTGTTCATCCTCGACAATCTCCACCGGTACATTTTCGGAACTCGGGAACTCTTGTCTATTTCCAGCTCCGGGGCTGTCTCCGACCATCCTCCGCTCCCTTTATTTTTCATCTCCAACAAGGCAGGAAAGCAGTACATCTTCCAGCAACTCGTGTCGCAAACCACCCATTTTATCTACAAGACGTGCATGGGCGGCCCCAACGGGGTCGTCAAACTCTCCAACATTCTCCGCCGCGTGCACTTTAAATCTACCCACTTGCACGCGTCGGTCTACGAGCATATGGTTCTTGGGAATCCACGAATGGCATTGAAGATCCTCGCTACTTACAAAGAGAAACGTCACCGCTTCAAGGGTGAGTTCATGGACAAGGTCGAGCAGGCCATTCTCAAATCACCAGCCATCAAGGCTAGAGACCGCCTCGAGCTTTTCTATGAGTACCAGAATGTGAAGGCTCTGCTTGGCTTTACGCACAAGCTCGCAACGCGGACCGTGGCGCTCTTGGTGAAGCTTGTATTCGGCAACTTCGGCTCCAAAATGGACTCGGGCCACGCCAACCTACTCAAGCGTATGGCCCATGAAAGCAACGTCCCCGTGAATTTCATCCGGAAGTGGACCCAAGTGTTGAAAAATTAGTCTGTTGAATTGACATGAATAATTTTCATATTTTGTCTTCGCTGGGTTTTATCTCTGTATCGCCTGTTTCCAAACTTAGGTTAGCATATATTAGGACAACAACTTGTAAAAATACATACCCAAACTCTCACTTGCTGAGGTGAAATGTTACACTTCTTGGCTATTTTCTCCCTTTCGAACTTGTTTGGATAATTGCCACATACGTATGACTGTTCAAGAAACGTTTTAGTTTCCTTATCAAGCACGTTTCTTTTTCTGTAAACCTTCTCTTTATAGTGTTTAACTGAGATCATTGTTGTTTTAATGGTGTAACTTGTCGTCTGAGGTCTTATCATTTTTGGGTTTATGGATCTTTTCAATTGATTCTGGGTCTGAAGCTGTATCAACTCTTTGTCGAGATTCAAACCTGCTTTTCTGGCAATCTAGAAGTTAGCATTTAATCTCTTTCTGAAGAATGACTGCTTTCCCGAGTTTAAACTCATTTTAGTAAATCAACATACGACACTCATATTGTGAAAGAAAGACCCGCCTTCTGCCGACAACTGTAGATCCAGGGGCTTCACGTAAATGGAGCAGAACTCTTTTAAGTCATTCACAGTCTTGAGTAATTCTTCATCATTTAAATTAGACATTTCTATAGCTATATGAGTAGTATGTGCGGATTAAGCTCAAAGTATAAATGGATGCACTGTTTCACCTCTTACGCACATGAAACATGTATGAGATGTATCACATTAAAACGTGCATGTAGATGCAACTCTCTTTACACCTCACTTTTCAAAACGTCCTCAATTCTAAGACCGAAAATCTCATTATTATATTGCATTGGTGCTCTTAATTGCTTAGCTTGAAATTTGAACACTTTGAAGACTAAGTTCTGTTTAGAAGGTTCGCAATAAGTGCTTGCACATAATTTATGATAAGATTTTGAAATGATTTTCGAGGGCGGATTTCTCTGTGCAAAATTTTCCAAGTAGCGGGCATCTAACGCTGCTAAATATCGGTAATAAGAGTCAAAAGCCGACTTTCTGTTTTTCCAGAGCTAAATGTTAGATCAGACTAAAAAATGTGTGTTGCATAATTCATACCTGTGAAATTGATTTTGATACTTGTGATTGACTGTAATGGTTTGAAAGAAGAGACAGCATATGATGCCTTGCCATGATAAAGGAATTCCTCGAACGGTAGCGTCTTACTTTAGAGTCATCATCGTGGTAGTTTCTTGTGTGCAAGTTTGCAGATCTGTACGGAAACTGCAATTCGCGACCACCTTTTGGATTCAAGTCCTTCCTATGTAATTGAAAAGTGGAAACGTAGAGCAAGGGGGTGTCAGTCA
>VATE01000074.1:0-10146 GCA_008065195.1 Metschnikowia amazonensis | reverse complement strand
TTTCATCTCGTTTTTTTTTTTTTTTTTTTTTTTAGAAAAAAAAAAAGTGCGACAACTTAAAAAATGTGTCACCTTTGTTCCCGATCTAGCTATAAATTCCTTGCGTGAGCAATTGAAACTGGTCATAAAGCCGAGTATACATGCTGCCCACACTCTTCGCGATCAAATTGTTCTCGACAAATTCTTCACTTTCTTCCGCACTTAATTCTAGCTGTAATCTTTGCCTTAACAAAATTCCCGTTTGCGCCTTATTCTTGAAGCATGGAAGAGTAGAGTCCTTCTGCATAAGATCCACAAGATTGATGAGCTGATCACAATGTGACCGTAATGAATTGAAACAAACCTTGCACAAATGTGTAAACAACTTGTAATATCGAGAATCGAATCCACCAAGAACATCCACATACTCCATGGTCAATTTGAAAGGGGCAGCTTCAAAGCCGACACTTCCTGGTGAATTTGAAAGAATGAATCCAAAATCAATGTGAATGATATGCCCCTCATTATCAAGCATAATATTTCCATTATGCCTATCTTTGATTTGCAAGACGTAACATATGATAGAGTAAGCAGCTAAACTTCGAGCAAAATTTTCTTGTGCTTTCTGGTACTTGATGCTATCTTCGTTGCCATGTATCTTGAGGAAGTAGTCTTTAAGCGATGCCACGACGCCTTTCGGATTTTCACCACTTTTAATCGAGAGTTCGGTCATCGTTTTCTTGATTGAATGAATGGAAAGTGCATTGTTAATCGTTTCAACGAGGCCTGAGCCAAAGCTGGTGATAACAATTTTCATATTTTTTGTCCAAACAGCAATCTTATCCTCTTTCCATACATGAGAAACAACCGATATAAGCTGACATGCCAATGCTTCCTGTTGTAAATCATCCCCATTCTTTACTATAACAGAGCAAAGGTCCCAATGTGGAAGATGGCCATAGACACTTGCTTTGCGTATTCTTGCACGCTTAGTTGCCCAATCTTCACCAATTTTGAAATCATTTTCGATCTTTCTTTCTCCAGCGTCTTGTTCTTCGTGGCCTTCATGAACAGCACTTATCTCACGAATCTGCTGATAATCAATCGTTTCAAACTCGTCTTGTAATGCCTCCATAGATTTGATAATTCTCGTTTTAATCGCTGCTGATTGATCTGAATTGGCCTGACCAGACTTTTCTAATTGTTTCAACATAACAGCAGCAATTCTTATCTGAGCAGATAAATCTTTTGTTTTGCCACTCGATGACATTAGTGGAGTTTCTTTGGGAACATGTTGAAACTTCTGAGAAAGAGAGATTCCGCGGGGAATATGCGAGGGTTCGGGTGGTAAATTTAGGTCTTTGGACATGTTTGCTCGTAAATGGTCCAGAAAGTGCAATTTTTTGTTTGATAAGGAAATGACTGATATGTCCCCTAAGTCGGCCTCATCTGCTTCTAATTCTGTTGATTCTCTTGTTTCATTTGAATTATCCTCCTGACTGAAGGCACTCTTAAGATTTTTGGCTGTTAACACAGCCTTATTCTTATCCGTAAGTGGGTCAAAGTCCATATCTTCACTCAAATACTCGATGAGTAACAAGTAAGGAACTCTTTCAGCAGAATTAAGAACGCATGCTTCAGTGATGTTCAATCTCAAAATGCGATGGTATTTCTTGTTTGGCAAACTGCTAGGAGGGAAAAGCTGTGGAATGTCGATTTGAGAAGGAAGCAATGCATTATTAATAATTGAAAGTTCAGCTCTCAAACTTGTCAAACGTGCTTCCTTGGGCACATGTGATAACCTTGATGAAATATTTTGTAGGACCATCATGAATTCAGTCTCCTTTCGAAAGTAGTTGGATTTTAAAGTTTGAGAGTCGTCTTTTTTGAGCACATCACATGACGTCGCCCTTGAAAGATCCTTTGGAGAGTCCAATTCCAACGAGGCCATAGAAATGTTGGAATTAGTACGCGCGTCTGACACATCATTTAAATTCACATCTCTGTTGAGGTCAGGCATGGATTGTGACAAGGTCTCGCCATTATTCGATGAGAAATATGATGATAAATCACTAGACCATGTTCCTTTATTTTTGATAGGATGTACTATTGGCCTTCTCGAGTGCACTTTTCTCTTTTGAGTGAGAGCTCTGGCATCTGAGTAGTCGCTGTCGTAATGAACTTCCTCGGTATCACTGTCGATTGCAAAAGTGGATGAAGCACGGGAATTGCGCCTGTTAGAGGCAAGTACAGATTCGGAGTATCGCTGTTTCATAGTTTCTTCCTCTGAATCATTTTCTTCGCTATCTCGAGCAGAACCTAAATCCATGGGTTTGCCTCTGTTCTTCAATGTCAAATTTTTGGTAAGAGCCTTATGAAAGTTGGCCAATTTGAATAAAAAGGATTTCTGTTGCTTCCCTTGCGAAATGATAACTGGCTTGATGTGATCGTGAATATTGGGAAGTCCTAATGATGCCCCTATTGCAGCCCCAATGATTAAAGCTGGATGCAAATTCTCTCTTAACGCCACTTGAAGATCACCATCCTGATTTTGATTGAACATAATATCTTGCAAGCTATTTACAAAGCTTCTAACGATGTGAAATGAATAAGAGTCGGGTTGGCCTTTAAGTTCATAAACATAAGCCTGTAAATTCCAGAAGGATAGCAAGCAAAAATGGGGATAATTTCTGCAATAGTCAAGAATAAAATCTTGCAACGCCATTGAATCACTCTCATAGCTGACTAGGATTTGAATGAGTTGGGGAATGTAAAACTCAAGTTCAGAGTACAGGTAGGTAGCCAATTTCTGCACAAGATAATGTTGAACCCCTATATTCTCTCCGTACTTACTGAGCTCATGAATGCACAGGGAGCAATCAAATGTAGGCGACTGAACACGCTCCAAAAGTTCTGAGTACATAGCCTTTGTTTCTGACTTTATAAGTTACGTAAGTCAATATTTTGACGATTGTTAGTCACGTGGACAAGTGCGAACTCACACACTACGCAATATTTTAACACCGTATGATATTAATTCTAATCAAGCTTTCTTTGAAGCTGGAAGCTCGAAATCTTCCTTGAAATTTTGCCCGGGCAAAATAGGCATGACATCAAATAATTGCTTTTCTAATTCCTCACTACCCTGCTCAAGATCGAACTGTCTATACAACTTGTATTCGAGACCTTCAAATTCCTTTTCTTTGGGGTCAAGAGCTTGAAAAAGTTTCGGTTCAAACTCTTCTCCTTCTTCAGACATTGCTCTTGCTAAATCTCTTTGACTTGTTTCAACTTTCGCTTTTTCTTCTGTGGCTAATTCGTGGTTTCTTTCACTGAGAGCATCAATCGTAGGCTTCCATAATTTCCTCGATTCTCTATCCAATTGTTCATCGAGCGGACGGACTTTTGGACTGATAATTTTTGACGTTTTTGTGTCATAAAATACACTTTGCTTCCCTGTCTTATTATCCTTGATGTCCATTACATCATTCCATTTGCCGCTGAGGCTGTAGAGAAGCTCACCGGTTTTGGTGTTCGTGATCTTTCCATCTATGACATCATATGATCCACTTATTAGCCCTTTAACCTTAAATTCAATAGTGGCCTCTAAGTTGAGTTCTGAGCATTTCATTACCATCGTATCACCTAATTCGTTTTTGAGTTTACCAAAGAGAATCCCTCTGCAGTACACGTTCGGTTGATTCATGCTGTAGACTTCTTTATGTCTGTGAAGATTCACATTACCCAAGCCTTCCATTATAGCAGCAGAAGAATTACCAAGAAATTTGGACCTGGGAACAACAGTACCATCCACACGAATTTTTCTTTTTGGTATTAAATAGAAGTATGAGGATTTTGGCGGATGATGGGAAGTTTGTTCAGAGATGTAATAAGCATGTGATCCATCCGGTAAATCATCCCAATAACACGCAAAAATCTCGCCGAGAATTGGGTTTAATGGCTTTTTAACGGCTTTTGGTGCAATGTGCCATGAAGCGAGATACCATTTCAACACTAATAAAAAACGCTCTAAATCATCCTCGGTGTCGTCGGCCTGCAACAAAATCTCAGGAATTTGAAAGAAATTAGTAATTCTTTCAAGCATGGACTTTTTCTCCAAAATGAACGTGGGAAGAGTTATTTTGGACAAGTCTGCCCCGAGCCGTAATTGCGAAATAATTCCCATTAAAATAGATTGCCCATTGTTATCAAGCTCATCGATATCATCAGTATCTCCAGAGCTTTGATTAGCTTCACCATCTTGAGGCTTTAATCTGAGCTTCTCTAATTTAGAAGTCAATCCCATTTGTTGGAGTTGCTGTAATTGGGGATTAAACGCCCGCAATCATAGCTAGATTTTAGGGGTTCACGAATTGTTCTTCGCACGATAATTATTGAGTGCACTTGTAAAAAGGCAGCTCTGTAAATAGTGTACCACCGCGTGCAGACGAACATTCAATTCCTAATATGAACCAAGGAAGTTTTGGCGTGACTCCCCCGGTCTCCACTGCAAATGCGCTGGCAAAGGAAATATCACTTAATGATGAACTTATAAGAGAGCTCAAATTAAGAGGCTCTTTCGAATCTGAACAAGCTACCAAGAAGAGAGCTGAAGTCCTTAACATTTTCCAGAAGTTGACTGAGGAATTCGTTTACATCGTATCCAAAAAGAAGAATATGAGCGATGGTATGGCCAAAGATGCGGGAGGGAAAATATTTACTTATGGGTCATATCGCTTGGGTGTCTACGGTCCTGGATCTGATATTGATACATTAGTTGTTGTTCCTAAACATGTAACTCGTCAGGATTTCTTCGAGGTATTCACTGATCTACTCAAAAAAAGACCTGAATTAGAAGAAATGACCGCTGTACCTGACGCATTTGTCCCTATCATCAAAATTGAGTTTGCGGGCATATCAATTGATTTAATTTGCGGTCGACTCGATATTCCAAAAGTTCCAAGAGATCTCACACTCGACAATAAAAATTTGCTTAAAAATTTGGATGAAAAAGACTTGAGATGCCTCAATGGTACCAGAGTCACCGATGATATTTTACATCTCGTCCCTAAGCCAACTGTGTTTAAACACGCATTGCGGTGTATCAAAATGTGGGCGCAACAACGTGCCATTTATGCCAATGTGTTCGGATTTCCCGGAGGTGTTGCTTGGGCTATGCTAGTAGCCAGAATTTGTCAACTTTATCCGAATACTGTGAGTTCTGTGATAATCGAGAAGTTCTTTCAAATTTATTCGCAGTGGAATTGGCCACAGCCAGTCCTTTTGAAACAAATTGAAGATGGTCCATTACAAGTTCGTGTATGGAATCCAAGATTATACCCTCATGACAGGCAACATCGAATGCCCGTGATTACTCCGGCTTATCCTTCAATGTGTGCAACTCATAACATTACCAAATCCACAATGGAAATAGTGATGAAAGAATTGAATCGTGGCATGGATATCACAAACAAAATTCAACAAGGATCGGCCAATTATGCAGATCTTCTTCAAAGACACACGTATTTCCATGACTACAAATTCTACCTATGCATTGTTGCGGCCACCAAGTCATCTTCTGCTGAGCATCTAAAATGGAGTGGAATGATTGAAAGTAAAGTCAGATTATTGGTTCAAAAACTTGAAGTTACCGAGGGTATCAAATTAGCACATCCTTACTTCAAGACTTTCGAAAACTCCTACGTTTGTAGTTCAGAACTTGAAGTAAACAATGTCATAGGCTCTTATGGCACTTTGGGTGGTGAAAAAGACGCTCAAAACGTCAAACCTCTAGAGGCTGCTAGTGAGGAAGGTAAAGAACAGTCAAACGAAGTTCATCTAACCAAACTTTTTATCGGCTTAGATATAGCTGAAGGCCAGAAAAAATTGGATATTCAAAGTCCCTGTGCAGACTTTTTTGGAATATGCAAAGGCTGGGCCTCATTTGACGAAAAAGTTCACTCTGTCCAAATCAAAAACGTTAAGGTCTATGATCTTCCTGATGACGTATACGTTGAAGGTGAGCAGAGGCCTGTTAAAAAAATTTCAAAACGCAAAAGATCAGCAGCTAATCAAGATGGTTGCAAGCGTACCAAAGCCATTTCAGGGGCTGCTTCATAAAAAAAAATCACTCAATTTTTGAGGCGATTTATAGATTACTTCAATCGGCATTTATGCATTCTTCGTATTCTAATATTTCTAAAAGAGAGAGAATCTGGAAGGCTTTTTCGAGTAGTCTCTGGGCTGGGAGGGCATTGGAGAGGAATAGTTGCCCAAGCCAAAGTAGCGCAACACAAACTCCACGTCGCCAATGGCGGCCCGGTCACCCTGCATCACCACCGAAGGCTTGGCCAGCTGGGCGCCGTTGCCTTTGCCTGTGAACACCTTCTCAGCTACGGCCCGTACATCCTGAATCGACAAGCCATTAATCTTCTTCACCATCTCATCCACACTAGTGACTTTGCCCTGGCACTGGACCTGGCGCCCGATATCTTCCAAAGCAGCGAGCTTGCTCTCCACATTCATGAGAAGCGAAGCCGTGAGCTGGTTTTTAGCACGGCTGAACTCCTCCTTGGTGATTCCGCCCTTTTTGACATCCAGTTCCATGACCTTGGCGAACTCGTGACAAACCACCTGCGCCATGTACTCGGCCAGCTCCGTATAGCAGGAGATGGTGATTCCAAAAAGACCCAGATCTGTGTGTGCATGATTAAATGCCAAGCAATTCTCCACAAATGGGTACTGGTTGAGAACTCGGAACAAGCGAGAAAACATGCCTTTCCCGGGCCCACCGGCGGAAAACGACGACCCACCACCAAGCAACTTTTGCAACGTGGCCAAAGCGTAGAGATCTTCGCTCAAGAGCCCCTGGGTTTCAAACGCAATCTGCATATGTACAAGTTGGGGGAGATTGCTGAACCGAGGTTGCTGGTAGGGCAATGCGATCTCATTGCCCTGGTACTGCGCAGGAACGAGTTTGGTAGCAGCCGATGAAGTTTTGGGGGAGCTCCAGTCACCCAAATGGCTTTGAACCATTCGAAGCGCCTTGCCGTGGTCCACACCCACCATGGCCACCACGGTGTTTTCTGGCGTGTAGTGTTTCAGATGAAAGTCGTGCACATCCGACAAAGACATGCACTGCAACGATGCTTCCTTTCCATAGATGGGCATTCCCAAAGTGCTGGGTCCGTATGCGGCCTCGTGGAGGATCTCGGGTAAAAGCATGTCGTGCTTAAACGAGAGCTCTTCGAGTTCGTAGAGGGCCGTGGAAACGGCGTCTGTAAACTCCGTATCCAAGAGCTTTGGGGCTCGAACCCCTTCGGCAATGCACTCAAACATGCTCTCTGCATCTTTGTTGAAGACGGACGCCTGGTAGAGAATCAGCTCACGCTGAGCGCCACACATGTAATTGCCACCTAGGCGGGCCAAGTCGTCCATCATTTGGGAGCCTGTTCGGCTGGCGGTAGACTTCCAGGCCATGCGGTCGAGAATATGAGAGATGCCGCTATTGAAGGCGGTTTCATGGCGACTGCCTCCTCCAACATAGGCGCCTAGGGCACTGAAATGCCCGGGGGTGGAGTCGGTGACTAGACGAAGGCCATTGGGAAGAGTGGTGATTTGGATGGGACTTGTATTGTGAGCAAGTGCCAGAGCAGAAAAATGCCGTGAGCGAATCCTTGTAGCCGCCTTGAGGAGCATTGTAAGGTTGGGCAGAGGAGTAGGCGGGAGCCGGTGAGGGCCGGTGAGGGCCCGGTGAGGGAAGCTTAATGAGCATGGGGTTGTATGCAGGTCTAAGTTTTATAGAGGATAAGTGACCAAGCGACTAAAAACAGAGGGACGACGAAAGAGGCGAGACATTGATACCAGGTCAGATTCCAGGTGTCAGCGGATTGTGTACGGAGCGTAGAGATAGTGACTATTCGATACACAATACACGTGACTATCAAGTACTCAGTGTTTTTCAAAACTATTCAAACTGGCGCGGTAAAATTATTCAAACCAGTGCAAAATTATTCAAGCCAGTGCAAAATTATTCAAACCATTTCAAAATTTTCTACCCATTCGCACCATCTTCTAACCAAACACAAGTACAGTCTTTTTCAAAATTATTCATACCAGTGCGACAAAATTATTCAAACCAATGGCATAATGTTTCAACCAACTTTTAATAGTTTTCAATATTCATATTTATATCTTGCTGATTACTATTACATTCTATTTTTGGAGTCTTCTAATCAACGGTCGAAGTGGACAAAAATAAACTAGTTTCAATGTTATGCTGTACATTAAAGCTCGAAATTGGTATGAATATTTTTGTAATATTGGTATGAATAATTTTGTAATATTGGTATGAATAATTATGTCGCATTGGTATGAATAATTTTGAAAAATACTGTATAGGATGACCTGGAAACTAATTCAGTTTTTTCCTTTTTGACCGTAGGTTAGAAATTAAATGTAGTACATAAGGTAATCATCTACATTTAATTTCAGAATATGAATTCTAAAAAAATTGGTGTGAAACATGGCATTTGGTTTGAATGATTTGCGAATTGGTACGAAACTTTGAAATATTGGTTTAATACAGTATTTTTCAAAATTATTCAACCAGTGCGACAAAATATTCAACCAGTACGACAAAATATTCAACCAGTACGACAAAATATTCAAACCAAACACAAATTTTAATATATAGCATAACATGAAACTACTTTAGTTTTGTCCGTTGCGACCATTGATTTGAAGACTTCAAGAATAATATACATAAGCAATCGTCTAGATATAAAATATCTAATTACTGAAATCTATCAAAAGTTGTTGTGAATATGACATTTGGTTTGAATAATCTGTCGCACTAGTTTGAATAATTTTGAAATATTGGTTTAATAATCTGTCGCACTAGTTTGAATAATTTTGAAATATTAGTTTAATAACTTGTCGCACTGGTTTGAATAATTTTGAAATACTGTAATTTTGTCGCACTGGAACAATTTTAAAAACACTGTATGGTGACACCAAATATCAATATGGTGACCATACATTACAGTATGCTGACCATACATTACAAAAACTCATGGATTCGTGGCAAAACTCAATCCAAGCTCTCATCCAATGGCATCTCTTCTAGATATCTATGAACCTGGCCTCCGGGTGGTAGAACTTGGGGCACGACCAGTAGGGTCTCCGGATACCGTCCCAGACGCTGTTCTCAGCCTCGCCAAGGGTTTCCTTGGGCACATCCACCTCCTGGAATTCACACAGCAACCCATAGTTGGCCAAGTCAAGCTCCACCAATTTCTTGTACACCTCATACACTACCTGGCGGTCTGCACCTAGGCCGTTGAAGAAGGAAAACACACCGTGTGGCTTTAGGAGTCCCACCACATAGTCAAACAACTCAAGCATATCGGAGTAGTGCTCGGAGAAAGTATCGTAGTAGATGCCGTTGAAGTACACTTGTCCTGAGGAGAGCAACTTATCCAACTGCTCCTGCCAGCGGCCCTCCAAGATCACCACATTGGGTTTTTCGTACCAGCCATCGGCCTTTAGTTTTTGCAAGACATCAGGGTGTGCTTCACAGATGTAGTGCTTGGTGGGGCTTTTTTGTTGGATCATTGAATCGATGATGCCCATGCCAAAGCCGATATTGAGGATATTGACTTCGGGGTCTTTTTGGCCATCAACAATTGACCCTTTAAAGAGAGATTCACAGCCTAGAGCCATGAGGTCTGTTTCCCAATCCATCATGACTCCGTCCTGGTGAGATTCAGTGACCAACGCACCATTTATGTATTGGAGTTTGGTATCAAGGTAAGCTTTCTGGTTGAAGGAAGGATCCAGAGCGGATTCTTCTGATGATTTTTGATCTTTATTGAAAGTGTCCTCCACATTTTGATGAACTGATGCCTTCGCATTTTCTTGGGCTGATCGCTCCATACTTCTTTGCACTGATCCCTCTATTGTCTCCTTCATTGTCTCCACTTTTGTATCTTCTGGGTCCTCCACTTTTACTTCTCCTGTCTTCTCCATTGTCTTCTCTGTCTCCACTATTCCCTCCTCTGTCTCCTCTCTCTCCTCTCTCTCCTCTCTCTCCTCTCTCTCCTCTCTCTCCTCTCTCTCCTCTCTCTCCTCTCTCTCCTCTCTCTCATCTCTCTCATCTCTCTCCTC
>VATE01000058.1:5112-63869 GCA_008065195.1 Metschnikowia amazonensis | reverse complement strand
TACTACTATACTACTACACTACTACACTACTACTATACTACTACACTACTACACTACTACTATACTACTACACTACTACACTACTACTATACTACTACTTTATTATTGTATGCTATCTTGACAGACCAGGATGTATTGTATAAAGTATACTATTCTACTTTACTATACTATTCTAATTAGTAAACCATTCTACTATAGAGTATACTACTCTACTAGAAATTACCATTCTACTATAATTGTCAGATCCACTGGGAGTATCTTACTACCCACGGGTCCAAATAATAGCTCCATGTACGGTTAGAAGAGGGATTACGAACAACCTGGTCTAAGGCGAATGATACATGACTTCCGTATCTACAGCCATATTCTTTTCTACATTAGTGCTATCCTATTATTGGTCAACGCATGCCGAGGTCGGACAATTAAGCAACTGTGGCTTGAACACAGCCAATATCACATGCCAGAACCTTTCGTACTATAAAACCCTAGATTTTTCGTCTGGAGGATTCATCAACGAATAGTCATGTACCAGTATTAAACGATATCCAAAGATCTAATCTACTATAAAGTAACTATTCAACTATAAAGTATATCTATTAGTTAGTTTCTTGACGTTTGATACTTAAATGCTTAGACTATACGTTGATGACCATTGATCAATGACCTCCATATTAGAACATACATAAGTGTAGGAGTAGTAAACGTCATCCAAGAATGCAATACTCTTCTTCTATAAAGTATACTATACCTCTTATAGGTATACTATTCTACTATAAAGTAACCTACTACAAATACTATCTACTATAAAGTATTCTACTACAAATACTATCTACTATAAAGTATTCTACTACAAATACTATCTACTACAAATACTATCTACTACAATTATTATCTACTACAAATACTATCTACTAAAAATACTATCTACTACAATACTATCCACTAAAAATACTATCTACTAAAAATACTATCTACTAAAAATACTATCTACTAAAAATACAATCTACTGAAAATACTATCTACTAAAAATACTATCTACTATAAAATACTATCTACTATAAAATCATATTTGCTTACCTTTCTCACTATAAGACTTAAACTTCAGTATGTACATTGTCTCAGAAAGGTTCAGTTTACATGTAGATTCTAGGTGTTACACATTTCTGGGTGCTAAATTGATTCAAGTATAGTTGAGGTATCCACGAAAACATTTACATACGTTCGTCTCCTAATTCAATGCTATCAGACTAGTTTTATTATGTCTATTAAAAATCCTCTAGTGTTAGCTCAGTCCTGGTATCCAATCTCTCTGTCTTAAGCCTCTCTCTTATACTCTCCCATTGTTGTATGAGCTCGTCCATCCGCTGCACACTCCACTCATTGCCGGTGTTGACAGTTGGTATGACTTTTTCGATATTAAAAAAAATTGTGAAAAACGATAGCTCTCGAAATGACAGGTGCTCGCTGTAGGGTACGGCAAACAGTCTGTAGAGCGAGCTGTCCACTTTTCCATATCGCCTCGGAACATTCTGACTCATAATGTCCAAATATGAATACTCGGGATGTTGTCGTAGTGAACGCATCTCTTTCAATATATCTGCCAGCCCCGTCTCTTCTTTGTCTCCATCTTTTTCTTTATTCTGAAACGACCAGCCCGTGGGCCGGATCCCAATGCACCTCTCAAAGTGCTGGTGGTACTGGTTGTTGTTGAAGTACTTGGCAATGTCTTGGATGTTACCTGCAGTGCTCATGGGCACCAAGTGTATCATCACACTGTGGTCGCCAGAAAAGGTCGGGTTGTTGGTGAGCACCGAGTCGATGTATTCGTCCTTGTAGCTTCGAATAATGTCCTCTTTGTCTCCTCTGCTTCCTGTATTGGAAACGTAGATGGGGGCATTATCGATTCTTCGCAGAATGGCCGTGGCTAGGCGCTCCTTCCCAATCAAATAAGTGCCTACCAAAACAAGCAATTTCTTTTTTGCCTTACCAAGCGAAAAGAGGTCTGTGATGCGGCTTTGCATGGACTTGCCAAAACATAGGCGCAGGAATTGTTCGTCCTTAACAAGCTTCTCGATCAAGTCTGCTATGGACGCGCAAACCTGCTGCTGTTTGGGAAAGTTGTATTTTGGTGACATGTAGGTGGTGTCGAGGTAAACCTTTTGTAGTTTGAGGTCGCCATCTAGAAGAAACCGCTTCAAAATAGGGTGGTTCATGATCGACTCGCACACCCGGAAGTCTCCGCAGTGCAAATAGTAAGTCTTTTCTCGGGCTAGCGAGATGCTCTCAAATAAAAAAATCACAGCTCCAGGACAGTGGTTTGCATCTATGGTAGTGGCATATAAGCCGGGGGTTTCTGCTTCTGAAACGCATGCTTCGGACGTGGGATCCTCATAGCAGTGCACGCGATACCTGAGATTGTTCTGCATCGAAAAAACAAAGGCAGACTCAATGTTGTAGCGTATTTGGAGAAGCCTAGCGGTGATTTCAGAGCAGTAGATGATTTTGGAGTCGAGCGTTCGTTCTCGGCACCACCGCTTGGAGATGCCACCGTAATGGTCCGAGTGGAAATGGGAAAGAAAGTACTGGTGGATATATTCACTGGGCTTAAAGTTGAATGCATCTACCGACACACAGTAGTCTTTCTGGGGGGCCACAGGGAACCGCATGACTTTTAGCTCGGGGATTTCGATTTTCCGGTTGCTAGGGAGAAGTTCCGTGAGGGGCTCCTCCACTTTGGCATGGCGAGGTCTCTTGACCCGGGGTTTTGAGTTGACATACTTGAGGTTTTCTTTTTGGCTTGTGGCCAATTGTCGTTTTTTCTTCTGTTCTTGAATTTGCTTTTTGTTATGTCCTTGCATTTGCTTTTTGTTGTGTTCTTGAATTTGCTTTTTGTTGTGTTCTTGCATTTGCTTTTTGTTGTGTTCTTGCATTTGCTTTTTCTTGTGTTCTTGGTGCTCTTGCCCCTGCTCCTCTAGCTCTTGGCTATCCTTATGCCTTTTCCACACTCCTTCTAACTCTTCCTTTATCTCTTCCACGGGTGCCTCGGAATCTGATACTAGTATAGCTTCAACTTGGGCTTCGTACTGCACAGTGGAGTATTTTGAGTTCCCATTTTCTTCCAGGCCTTCACTCTTAGCCGTTTTGTTTCCTTCATTTCCCATCATTGTCTCCTCCTGTAGTAACTGTAGAGTAAGACAAGTTTCCACATGCTGGATACGAAGATGCATATCTAGTGGTGCCATGGATTTGCCACACACGGGACACTGTACCAGAGACTCACCGTCCCCTTGCACCAGAGACTCGCCACCAGCCAGAACCGGCTTCTCCCTATTCTGGTGCCTTTGCACGCTATAGAGATCGAAGAGCAGGTGCTGTTTCTTCCCTGGCATGGTAGTGGTTGAAGTGCTGCGCGAATGCAGGCTCATTGCAACTCTCAAGGCGCACGCACGTCATTATCTGGGGAAGAATGGGGCTTCTCAGCATCATCCGCAAACAGAAGCTCAAGGACTTGGAAATCCGCGTGTTAGTGCTCGGGCTTGATAATGCGGGCAAGACCACCATTCTCAACCAAACCATGGGCCGAGACGTGGCAGACGTGGCCCCCACCATGGGCTTCCAGATCCTCAGTTTTCCTTGGTACGGCTACAACATCAATGCGTGGGATGTGGGGGGGCAGACAACACTCCGCAGTTTTTGGGGCAACTACTTTGATAAGCTGGACGTTATCATATGGGTTATTGACGGCACATGCTTGGAGAGACTCCAAGAACTGTATAGCGAGCTACGAGAGAAGGTGATTCAGCAGGACCAGTTGGCAGGGACGCATTTCTGTGTGATAATCAACAAGATTGATGTTCTATCGCCTCCAGAACGACTGCAAGTGCTCAAAGTCGTTTCATCCACCTTAAGGTTGCAGGAGGAAATCCCGAACGACAAGTACATCATAAGCATGACCTCGGGACGCACAGGAGAAGGACTTCGCGAGGTGATGGACTGGATTGTTTCCAAATGGGCCTATTAATTTGATGACCACTGTGTTTAGATTAGCTAGATGCAGAGGTCCAGGGTATGGTGTTGAGTGTCATAGTATAGAGGAGGTCTTGGTCTGTACAGGTGGTTCAGTATTTTTCAAAATTATTCAAACCAGTGCGACAAAAATATTCATACCAGTGCGACAAATTATTCAAAATACAAGCTTTAATACACAGCATAGCATGAACTACTCTAGTTTTATAAGTTGCGGCTGTTCATTGGAAGACTCCAAGAATAGCATATAAGAGAAATCGTATAGATATAAAATATCTTATTACTGAAATCTATTAAAGTTGGTGTGAAACATTATGCCATTTGGTTTGAATAATTGTCGCACTAGTTTAAAATTTTGAAATATTGGTTGAATAATTGTCGCACTAGTTTAAAATTTCGAAATATTGGTTGAATAATTGTCGCACTAGTTTAACATTTTGAAATATTGGTTGAATAGTTTTGTCGCACTGGTTGAAATTTTGAAAAATATATAACATGTTTTAGGTGGTGTAAGGTGGTTTTCACTATACTATTCCAACTTGAAATCATCGAATCTGCTAATCTACCAGCTACTACCCTGTTCGGTGATACCCTTGGAATGTACTTTGATAACCCCTGTGACACCAATTCAACGCGTCTATTCACAATATACTACCATTTTTCCGTCTCCGAGGCTTGCATTGTCCTCTCGACTACCATTATGGCTGGTATTTAGGCTCACAAGATGACGCGCAAAACATCTCTAAAACGCGCATGTATTGTGCACTCAGTTAATAAGAGTGCTGAAATAAGCCTGTGTTGGCCCAAAGCGGTAAACTTATTCACTACGCGCATTGGCCAGTGTGCAGTCGCCCAACCCCAGACCCTTAGCCTCCTTCCACAAGTAGCTGCACACAACCGCCACACGACGGCATGAATATCTTAATTGGGGGGTGTAAGATTTTTACAGCCACTTTCATGGCACCAGCAAAAGTGCATCGTTTTAAATTCCTGTATTGCTGGTTGCTAGGCGGCTGGCTCCATGTACAACTTCTTGAAAGCCGTCTCCTTTGAATCGCGACGCGATCGTGCATTTATTTCGCGTCTTTCCCGTCCTACTCATCTTTATATATCCATCTCCGCCTTGCTCGCATCCACTACATTTTAATTCGAAGTTCTAATTTCGCTGCAAGTAAGCCTTTTTGCATCCAGAGTCAATTCAGCGCTGGCGATTTCTATTCAGCTCCTTCCACTTCTTAGGGTCTCCTTTTCTCCACCTCTCCAGCTTCGTCCCGCCAATGGCTTCCATACAATCTTTGCAAGAGTTCGTCGAGGCGGAGCTCGCGCAAAAAGAGGTCCTATTCACGGTCTTGGGCACCTTCAAAGGGTCCAAGTGCACCGGCTCAGGAACGAATATTGCTTCCATAGTAAGAGGCTTATGTACGAATAACCAGAAGATTCTCCGCATGGCACAGCAATGTTTGGAGGAAATGCAGCAGGACTCCGAAATCGAGCCCCTCAAAAACTTCGCCAACAACATGGTTTTGTGGTTTGACCAAAACTTCGTGGTGTTTGAAAAATTCTTATCATATCTCTCCAATGACCAGCTAACTGCCGATACCACCTGTGAAACCACCTTACTCCATTGCAAGTGCTACATACGCTTAATTGAGTCCATGACGGCCCGCATACGAAACCCGTTTGTGGTGTCCAAGTTGGGCGAGGCAAAAACCAGGGTAGAAAAGCTCCTCCTGGACTTCCATGCGGCTCGCAACCAGTCCGATCTCGATAACATTACCTTTGACCACGTGCGTTCCTTGAGCGGCCACAACGTGTCTTGCTTCTTCACCGTGGACCTGATTGTTTATCGAACAGGTAATCAGGTTTTGCACATGGGCAACCGCCAGGTGGAGTTGTTGTTGTTGAATCTCGACCAGTCGCCAGGAGGCCAGCACAAGACCTTTAACTCCTTGGCCATTTTGGAGCTCATGCCGCGGGCTCAACCCCGGTCGGTAGTGTACCCGCCGTTCCGTGTCAATGAGCTCTCCATGGCGCTCTCCTCGGACCTGATTACATTCTCTGCCTTTGGTGAGGATGTCAACCAGTCATTTGTCATATCTGGGGACAAGAAACTCTTGAAGAAGTGGTTTCGAAACCTCACCAAGATCTTTCCTACGAGCGATGTTCCTCTCTCGAGTTCGAGCATTCTGCTCCATGGTCTTGGCATTAACACACACCAATTCATTGACTATTCAGGAAGCAGCTCTCCAAACGATCTGTCGGGCAACGACGAGCCGCTCACTTCGTCCAATTCATATAGCTCGTTTCAGATCATGAAGAAGTCATTTCTGAATGACGGAATCGAGCCGGAGTTGAAGCTGCTGCTGCTTCAGGTTGTCCAAGCAAAGGTTGAGCGTGAATCTATCACTGCGGAATACGACTTTGTGAAGGACGACCAAGGAAAAGAGGAAGAAAAATGGGACAGTCAAAAACGGGGTAGTCAAAATCAAGACAGTCAAAATCAGCACAGTCAACTTCAAAACCACCAGGATAACCTGCCAACCAAGTCTCCTTGCGACAGCATTGATTGCTTCGATATCATCACTACTCTTCCAAGAAGAAGGTCAGAACTGAAAAACAATGAAATTACAAAGAACAAAAGTGCCACAGTATCCATGCCCGATTTGACGGCTTCCCAACCCCCAGCTTCCATCTATTTTAATGCCACTGGCTCTGCAATTGATGTCAGCCAATTCGGAAAGAACTACAACCCTACTTTCGCGTGTGAGCCAAAACAGAGGCGCAAGTCTTTGTTCAGTCTTTTCAAGAAGAAGCGTGGGTCTAATGAAAAAAGTCAGGGGAAGGCTGAGGACTGTGTGAAAGAAGACCTGACTGAGATGTCTGAGACGTCCGAGAAGGAGACTGAAAAAATACCAGGTGATGCCAAGAAGACTGAAAAAGTGGTCGAAAAGAAACAGCTGAAGGACTCTCTCAACAAACCATCAAACCTCCGGTACCGGCCAGACTTGCAAATCGAAATCCCTAAGATCAGTGCCTTTGATGCAAACATGAGCCAGCCATCCAGTGCTCTCTCCACGTCCAACAGAACGCTCCCGCTGCCCTTTGCTATGCCATCGTCAACATCGACATACTTCTTCAAGCCATACATCAACAACAACAGCAGCACCACTCTTCCAACCCCTGCAGCAGAGGACAACGAGGACAAGGAGGAGATCAGCTTATCGATTCCCTGCGATCTCAAGGATATGATCAACTCTGAGCACTCCATTGACTACTACATGTCGCCAGTGTCGCTGACATCGCTCAAGGTGTCCAAGTGGAAGCCGGCCTTTGCCAAATGGGAGTTGATGACCGCCAATGAAAACGTATTTGTTAAGATAGTCAGCCATGACACCAAGCGCAACTGGTTGTTGGTGTTCAAGGAAGAACACGATGAGAAGTACGACGAGGTGGTGGACAAGCCGCTCTTGATTCTTGAACTTGACGAAAACACCAAGGTTAGACAGTCCAGCGCCTTGGATATCGAAATCAACGCGGTCAACGCCATCACACGCCAGAAAAACGTGATCATGATCCGTTGCAGCTCTGGAAACTTGGCCAAGGACATTTCAAGCAGTTTGTCAGATGTCATGGATACCAAGGCCCAAAAGGCCTTGACGCAAACGTCGAATTTCGAGTCCAACATGACCATCACGTCCTCGCTCATGAGCAAGGCCAGTGCATCATCCACAGTGTCCAGTCTTTACACGCAGTTGGATGCAACAAACCAGGAAAAGGGAGAGGCAACCACAGACAAGCTTCTTCTTGACCGCATGACGGTCCGTGTGCACAAGCAAAAAGAGTCTTATGAGCACATCCACCTGCCCTCATCGTGGGAGACCATGTCCATGTACTCGTTGAGTATTCTGCACTCGATGGGCCCGGAAAAGGGCTTCTACCATTTCGACCTTGTGAGCAAGAAAGAGGAACACGACAAGCCATTGGATTTCCTGTGGAAATTCCAAGACGATATGCTCTTCCTGCAGATAGAGCGCATAGGTAAAGCCGGTATGTTGGTGAGGGTTTCCGACCTGGCAATATACATGCTCGAATGCAAGGGCCGCAAGGAGTTTCAGCGACTCATTGACTTATTCTGAACATTAATACAACCGGATTCATTACAGGAGATTGTAGCAGTGTGGAGTATACAAACACCCGTACATTCATATTTGTATAAGTTTTATCCAAACCAGTGCGACAATATTCAAACCAGTGCGACAATATTCAATCCAAAAAGTTTCGTACTACTTCGCACAGTTTTTCAAATGGCATAAGTTTCAAATCAACTTTTTTAGAATCAATATTCAAAATTTTAAATCTCGACGATTGCCTCATATGTACTACATTTCAGTCAAGGGTCAAACAGAATGAATTAGGTTCCTTGTTGTTCTGTATACAACAACTTCTATTAGATTTGCAAGAATATTCAAGGGTACGAAACTTTTTAATTGGTTTGAATAATTTTGTCGCGCTGGTTTAAATAGATTTAAAACACTGTATCAAGTTTCGACCCTTTCGCAGTCTTTCAAACCAAATAGCATAGTGTTTCACACCAACTTTAATTAATTCAATATTCTGAAATTTAAAGAATTGCCTGATGTGCTACATTTGGGAGTCAACGGTCAAAAGGCTGAACTAAAGTGGGTTCTTGTTATCATATGTATAACAACTTGTACAGTATTTTTCAAAAATATTCAACCAATATTTCAGAATTGGAAACCAGTGCGACAATTATTCAACCAATTTAAAATTATTCAAACCAAATACAACTTTTAATTTACAGGATAACATGGAAACCACTTTCGTTTGTCCGTTTCGACCGTTGATTAAAGACTCCAAGAATATCATATATTAGCAATCGTTCAGTTATATAATTTTGATTACTGAATTCTATTAAAGTTGGTGTGAAACATTATGCCATTTGGTTTGAATAATTCTGTCGCACTAGTTTGAATAATATGAAAATCACTGTATTTGGTTTGAAAAATTGTGCGAATGGGTGCGAATAATTATGGTTTGAACCTGTTTTTTGGTTCAACACTTTGCGCGCTGCTTTGAATACTTTTGAAAAACTCTGTATCCACACCCGTACATCCCTGGAATTTCCTCTATTACATTCCCGAGTAAACTATCTTCATAATCTATCAAAAATCTATCCTCATAATCTATTCTCATAATCTATCAATAATCTATCAAAAATTTATCTTCAAGTCATTTTTTCACCCTGAAATCCTTTTTTCGGTTGGTGTTGCAGTTCTCTTCGTCTCTTCTTTTCCTGCACGTTTTTTGGCCGCATCTTTTTTGCACCCATTTGTCAGTTCTCTCTACTTTTACAAACAACAACTACACTAATCCACCAGGCTCCAATGAAGCTCCAGTCTCTTTTCGTGTTACTCTCCGCAGCCCATCTAGTTTATGGTGGCTTCACTACCCAAGAGGCTTCCCCCATCGAAATCGTGGGAACCAAGCTCTTCAACAGCTCCAGTGGAGAGCAGTTCTTCATGAAAGGTGTGGCATACCAAAGAATGAGAAAAGAAGGAGAGATTTACGACGGAGAAGCTGAGCCAGGCTACATCGACTCCTTAGCTTCTCCCGCAAAGTGCTTGCGGGACTTGGAGTACTTGAAAGAGCTTGGGGTCAATACCGTCAGAGTGTACCAGATCGACCCATCGCAGTCACATGACGTGTGCATGGATGCATTTGCTAACCATGGAATCTACGTGTTGGCGGATTTGTCGGAGCCAGATGTTTCTATCAACCGAATTGCTCCTTTTTGGGACATCTCGCTTCTTAACCGGTACAAGGCCGTGGTGGACAGTATGCACAAGTACACCAATTTGCTAGGGTTCATAGCGGGCAACGAGGTGGTGAATGCAGTGTGCACGTCGGACGCCGGTGCCTTTGTCAAGGCTTCGGTGAGAGATATCAAGCGCTACATTCGAGAGAAGAAGTATAGAGAAATCCCAGTTGGATACGCTAGCACTGATGAGCTGCTCACACGAGTCCCTGGTGCGCAGTACTTGACGTGCGACTCCAACGATGCGAGTGTGGATTTCTACGGAATCAATATGTTTGAATGGTGCGGTTTCTCTTCGTATGAAACTTCTGGCTACAGGGAGAGAACAAGGGAGTTTTCACAGCTTCCTGTGCCGGTGTTTTTCAGTGAGTTCGGCTGCAACACGGACCAACCTCGTCCATTCACCGAGATCGACCTGATCTATGGTACCACCATGACCCAAGTGTGGTCGGGCGGAATTGTGTATGAGCTCTTCCAGCACGAGAACAACTATGGCCTTATTGAGGAAAGGGAACACGGTAAAGTGGTTAAGCTCAGCGACTTTAACATTGTGAAGTTGCGTCTTCTCGAGGCCAGTCCCGTGGGCGCGCCCAAAGGAGAACTGAGCGGTATGCTTCCTCCGTCCGAGTGTCCTGGTGTATCTGATGTTTGGAACCTGCTGCTGATACTCCCACCAACACCCGAGGAGGGAAAGTGTGAGTGTCTCCAAGCAACACTTCTGTGCGTCATCACGCCATACTTGCGGGTGGACGAGAACAGGTTGATTGCCGATGTATGTTCCAAAATCGACTGCCTGGACATTCTAGCAGATGGATCTCGTGGTGTATATGGCAGCTTTTCCGGATGCAGTGTTCGCCAGCGGGCGTCATATGCCTTGACCAAGTATTGGGAGAATAATCTGAAAAAGCCTGAGTCGTGTGATTTCGACCGCAGAGCTATCTTGGTGAATCCAGAGCCGGATGTTTTAAACTCCCTCACCACAGCCGATGGCCGCTCCTGTAAGGCTGCATTGGGATTGGAGAACGAGAGCGAACAGGAACGCAACCACGAGAACAACAACGAAAAGGAGAATGATGCCGAGTCCGCAAAACATGACGAGAAGTCCGAGAAGTCTTCCAATAAAGCCAATGGCAAGGTGACGGTTAAAAGCGCCGCGCAGAAGCCAGGCCAGTTTGGATTCCTAATGTTCTTGATCTTCATGGTCTCGTTCATCTATTTAGCCACCTAAGCTGAGTCAAACTAATCCTTCTTTGGTCCCCACTTCAAGCCCAAGAATCCTCCGGACCCTGAGCGTGGAACAAAATTCTTGGGTGCGAACTTGGGTTCCACAATGTAGATGCGCTTTTTCGATGGCAAGTCCAAGGCAATGTAGGCGAATTCCGAAGACCAGAAAGATGTATCAATCTGCTCGAGATTCACCGTTCCATGATGGCCCGATGCCGACTCCACGTGGAACCGCATGGCCAAGTGGTCTCTGCCATCGGCGCCTTTCTGGCGCACACTCTGAACTGGTCTATTTCTCACCCATTTATCTCCCGCAACTTCACCATAAGCCTTCAAGCGCTCACCCGGCTGGAAGTCAAGCACTTTCTGTACCGTCTCGTTCTTCTCCACAAGATTCACGGCCTTGTTGAATGTCTTTGTGTCTCCTGAAGGCAAGAAAAGCTCCGAGAAAATCAAATAGATTACGAGCCCGGACAAGCCAATGGCCCCCACCACCATGATAGAGGAAACGGAGAAGGTGAAGATGCGGCTGATGCGAGAAAGAATTGCTTTTCCCTTGGCATTGTGGTCTGAAGGAGGTGGTGGAGGCGGAGGCGGAGCTGTTTTGGTGGAGTACCTTTTTCTCTGCAAGGGAAGAGACAGTTTTATGAGTGTTGTAGTGCCCAATCTAGGTGCGCTCATAGGTCCCACTATTCTGGGCATAAAAATACGAGCCATGGGCATAGCACCGCTTTTCCACGAATTGAGGCATTTAGCAGCGTGGATGCCAATCATATTTATAGGAGTGGTGACGAAAGGTGAAGAAGATGGAAAACTGAGGGGAAGTTTTTTGGGATATTTTATCTCTTTTTCGCGCTAGCCACTGCCAGTATATTATGACATATTCGGGGGAGAGCAAATCGCACTGGCTCGGTGAGATCGGTAAATTGCGCATTGTTGCTGAATACTCAGAGACACCAATGGGATTCATACTGGCTAGAAAATCCTCCTAATATGTTTCCCTTGTGATTTATGGGTATTGACAGCAATAACATGAATTAGTGAGTACCCGTTCTCTGACACCGTCTGTCAATGTGAGATTAAGAATTTTCAAGAACAGCCCGCGTGGCCTAATTGGTTAAGGTACCGTCCTCCGGAGACGGCGATTGCGGGTTCGAGTCCCGCCGTGGGTTGCTTTCTTTTTTTCTTTTGAAGTCTCATTATTGATGAATCTTCGCTTCTGGTGAATTTATTTTTGGTGAAAAATTTCCTTTGAATCTCTCTTCCTATTTGCTCGTTTTGTTTACTCTTTTACTCTTCGATTTTTAGTGAACTAGTACTACTGTTCTGCGCTGTAGAGTGCCTGGTGCTGGCACATTTGGCGCAGCACCCGCGGCTTAGGGCTCGTGCCCTGAAAAAGCCAGTACCGAGTCTCCTGCACATCAAGCGCGGAAAATTTTCGAGTACCCTCATTTTATCCAGTCTTAAAAAACTTGTCTTTTATCCCACTTATTTGCAAACACAATGGTCAAGATCAGCAAAGGTATGTGAAACCACTTGTTATAGTTATAGAGACCTAGTGAGAATTCATGATCCCGCCAAACATGTTCAGATCGGAAGTCTTGTCAGAATTCGTTTAGAAGTTCATGTCAGAAGTCTTAGATGCATCAATATTCCAGAATCATCACCCATCGCAAAGGAAACTCCGGTCTAAAAAGCACGCTGCAAATATGAAGTTCCCTGGGATCACATCAAGTTACGAAAAGCTTCAAGATTACCTTCAAAGCATAATCACACTAAACCCCTATAATCTCAAAACCGGTGTTCTCTTCGTCTATTTACAGCCGTATACTAACATGCAGACGTTTCTTCTTCTCGTTCTAAATCTAGAAAGGCTCACTTCACTGCTTCTTCTGCCGAGAGAAGAGTGTTGATGTCTGCTCCTTTGTCCAAGGAGTTGAGAAAGCAATACAACATCAGATCTCTCCCAATCAGAAAGGAGGACGAGGTCATTGTTGCCAGAGGCTCCAAGAAGGGTTCTGAGGGTAAGATCTCCACCGTGTACAGATTGAAGTTCTCTGTTCAGATTGAGAAGTTGCAAAAGGAGAAGTCTTCTGGTGCCTCTGTCCCAATCAACTTGCACCCATCCAATGTTGTCATCACCAAGTTGTACTTGGACGACAAGAGAAAGGCCTTGATTGAGAAGAAGGGTGGTAAGTTGGAGTAAATCTCATGTAATATTTGAAAATACACATCTGAACGAAAGCCGCTTGTAAAGGGACCATCTTCGTAGCTTAGTATGGAGCTGTATTGCGCATCCGTACATCCTTGCATGGGAGCACGCCATTGGGGACTATAAAACTGGGCTAAACTAGACAATGTAGCGTTTTAGAGTACTGCCATGTAACTACATATAACCTCTATTAATATAACTTGGGATTGCATATAATTCTAGAAACTATACACCACTAAACAGCTTTTTTTCTAACATCAAAGCTATACAATTTCTAACAAGCTTCACAATTTCTATACAGTTCTCAACTTACAGCTTCCATCTACATTCCAAATCTCATTCCACTCTATGCATCACTTCAATGTCACTTCTATATTACTCTACTCCACTATACTTAATATACAATCTCACAATTATTTATCAATATATCGAATACTATCTATATTATCAGTTTATTATCAATTTTCTATCAATTATTTTTTACACTTCGAAATTAACCTCCCTCCTTCGGTAGACCTGGATCTCCCTATTATGGCACCTGTATACGGCGCGCCTGGGGTAATCACCTCTATTTCTCGACGTGCACTAGTCTCTCCTCCACCATGTCAGCCATCGACTCCGACTACGAGGACGCCGAGCAGGTGGCCAAGTCCAACCATCTACTGCGCAATGTTTCGCTTGGCCGAAGAACGAAAAAACGCTGGTCTTTCCACAACAACACAAAGCCCGATTTGGTATCTCGCCCCATAAGCTTCAATCGCCGCAGAAGACTCAGCGACGTCACGGGAATCGACCGAGTGCACAAGGAAATCGACCCCTACCACATTTCTCCGGCCCAGCTTTACTCCACTGAGTCTGGCCGTCTTTTCCACGCGGGAAAAATATGCATTGTCTTGGCAGGCTTGCCCGGGAGGGGAAAGACCCACTTATCGGTATCGCTTACCCGGTATTTGAGGTGGTTAGGCGTGAAAACCCACAGTTTCCACTTGAGTGACTACCGTCGGGCCAATGCTCCCGATGAAGACCCGGACTATGCCTTGACAATGTCCTTGGGGGCAAAGGCGTCCCAGTTTGTCAACAAAACAGTGGACGACTGCTTGAACGATATTTTGAACTTCTTCGAGAACGACAAGGGCCAGGTGGCCATCTACGAGGCCGTCAACGCGTTGCCGGAGTACCGTAAGCAGTTGAATGACAAGTTCACTGCCTCGGATGTGCAGTGTATCTTTATCGAGTCCATCGTCACCGACGACAAGATCTTGGCCAAGAACATTGATTCTGCGGCTCGCTCGTCACCCGACTACGAGAACTGGGATTACGAAAAGGCTTACAAAGACTACGCCGACAAGATTCTGCAATTGACGTCTTACTATAAGGAGATGAAGGCCGATGGCGAGGACGGAGCGTTGTCGTTCATAAAGATGATCAATTTTGGCCAGCGCATCGAGTTGAACAACTCCAACTACGGCTACTTGATCAACAAGGTTGTGTTTTTCCTCATGAACCTGCGCATCAAGCTGGGCTCAGTATACTTTGCGCGCTGCTACAAGAACGACTTGGACTATTCTAAGGACCCTCCATTGGATGAGGCCGGTGCTGAGTACTCGAGGAATCTCAGTGGTACCATGTTGAAAATCTTGGAGTCCAAGGGCCGTACGTTGCAGCAGGCGCAGCCCAACCTGAAGCCTCTGGCATCCAATCTCCGCAGAAGTTTATCCACAGATGATAAGCACCCGCCCACCGGAGCCGATGGCATAGAAGAGGATTCGTTTGTGGTGTGGACCTCTGTTAAGAGACGCACCATCGAGAGCACGAAAATCTTCCAGGATGCGGGAGTCAAGATTAGGCACCGCATCCAGTTATCTCAGAAAAACCCCGGCGTGGTAGCCGGCATGAGCGACGAGGAGATTGAGGAACAGTACCCTCGGGAATATGAGCTGTACCTCAAGGACCCCTACCACCACCGGTTCTCACGGTCGGAACTGTACCACGACCTTGCAATCAAGATCGAGCCCTTGATTCTCGAGATGGAGCGCATGAGCGGGGACATTTTGATCATTGCTGATGAGACGGTGTTGCGGGTATTACATGGCTACCTCATGGCGTGCTCGTGCTACGATATCCCGTGGTTGGAGTTTTCTACCAACGACATCATTGAGGTGAAGTTCAATGCGTACTCCAATACGGCCAGGCGCATCCCCATAGAGAAGTTTGACTGAGAAAAATTTCCCAAGTCAGGTCCCACCGTGAATACCCGGAGAACTAGCCGGGTATTAGTTTCAATTTCCAAGATGCAGAAGTCAAGATATTCATTACAAGCCATTGATCTGGCGCACTGAGATGATGCACGCAATGCACGCGCAGGATCACTCGCTACTCTCATTCACCATAGTTTCTATATAAATATTTACGTACGCCAAAGGCCCCGACCTCTGCCATAGAACCTAGAACAACCACAAAAGAAAGCACAATCAGATCACAATCACAATCACAATCACGATCACATATAGAAATAGAAATCACTCCACTAATCATCCATTATTATTACCCTCAAAATCAATGACAAGGCTAATTCCATCCGCAACATATAGCTCACCCTCAGAGCCCAAAGAAGTCGTTATTGTTCCTGGAGATGGCCCTCATTCTACCAACGGAGAAACAACCAAAATATCCGATATAGTCATCAATGCTGGCGGCAGCGATCGTGACCGACCTAGCGAAGCAAAGGATTCAGATTTGGGCTCACTACGTGCCAGTCTCACTACGCTCCAGGATAAGTTGAATGAGTTCTTGACGCTGAAGATGAAGAGGAAGCTGGACGATGACGACATTGAAAAGAGGATTTTGGACGACGGCGTGGACGAGGACAGTGATTAACTGTATTTACACTGTATCTGTCTGTATACTAACAATGGTGGCATGACAAAAAGCCAATAGCTTTAGGAGACTATAACTTCCCTACATCACTACATCACACTCTTGTATTTCTTCTATTACTATCTACTTTTTTCAACACATCGTAAATCAGAAACTCTAGTTCCCCTTTCCCACTATGTCAGTCATGTTTTTGAGCGTATTCTCCAAGGTAGTCTCCAAATAATGCTGCTTGGTCTTCAACAGCTTCTGCGTCTCCAAAAATGCCTTCTTATCGTCAGCAATCTGCGTCAAGTAGTCGGACACGTCGTTCCGGACAAACGCACGGCCTACACCTTTCCACACTGAGTCGCCGGGTTCCGTGAGCTTATTCAATCTTGCAGTGCTGGAGTCAATGATCTTGACATTGGTGTCCACACGGTCCAACTGGGCATTACACATGGACAACTCGGCACGGGATTTGTTCAATTGATTATCCATCTCAATCAAGAGTTTCTGGAGAGTGTTAGGATCTAGCGACATTGCGTTCGTTTGGATTGGCTTTTTTGAGGTAGATTATTTATTGAGTTGGGTTTGGATGGGCTTTGTATTGATCAGTGGACTTGTAGTGTGACTGTATTGTGACTGTATTGTGACTATATTGTGACTAACTGTGACTAACTGTGACTAACTGTGACTGTACTGTGACTAGTGGTGACTTGTTGATGAGCTTCGTTTAGCGCGACTAAAAAATCTCAACCATGCTTACCCGATTCTTACCCAGAACCCCTTTGACACTTAAAGCTGTCCGCTGGGCCACATCTGCCATCCCTAATGCTCCTAAAGTGGCTGTAGGTGGAGATACCAACAATGTGCGGTCTGAGACCAACCGCTTGGAAAAGACGCTCAGCAAGTTCTGGACGCTGGTGAACACCTTCTTGAACGAAGAAACGGGCCATTACGATATCTGCCTCGACCAGAAACCACTCAAGACGCCGCTCGGTCATAAGCTTCAAATCCCTAAGCAAAAGAAACAACTAGCTGCGCTTGTGGCTCACGAATGGGATAGTCTAGCCGACTTGAAGATCAAACCCAACCTGTTGCCATTGACGTCAATGGTTTCTCGGGCCGTGGACCTTATCAACGTGCACCATGCAGAAAAAGTGGATGCCAACTTGGTGTCGAAAATCGGCGACTTGCAGGATATAAAGCACAACATGTTGCGCTATTTAGACACCGATACGTGCTTGATCTTCACCACGCTCGACGATAACGAAGGCCGCTTGAGGGCCAGACAAGACGAGTTATACAAGCCGCTTATCCACGAGTACGAGTCTTTTTTTACCGCTTACGGTCGCTCCAAGGGCTTGTTACCTTCGGATGACTATACCGTGAAGTTGACGTATTTGGACTGCGAAACCGACGGTCTTCAGGGCAACGGCCAGAGCATCACAACGCAGAACGTCGTATTGCTGTGGTTGGACGACTTGCCCATCTACGACCTCATAGCCTTGGAAAAGGCCATTCTCTCGTCAAAGTCGTTCTTGTGTGGGGCTACGATCTTGCGGTCGAATGGCTCGGATGCTGAGAGACAGCATTTGTACCAGATCAATAAGTCTGGGCCAGAGGACTACTTCCAGAAGAGCGTGGAGGAGGTGGTGGAGATGGGGAACTTAGAGACCATTTTCCAGACGGCCGAGTGGGGTGAGGTAGAAGACACTCACGATGTCGATAAGGCAGACTGGTTGAGAAACCTTTCCAGCGCTGCCTTAGTTTGTAGATGATGTATATAGTATCCACAATATGTTACAGTACAGAAGTATTTGGTGATAATTTTAATGCTATTACAGACTATTTATTGGCACTGAAAATTGAAAACTGAAACTACCAATATACCTCTTGCTAAGTACCAACTATTAAACTATTTCACAGACTATTAAACTATTTCACTGAATAGTATAATTTTAAAAAACACTAATAATACATTACCTTTGACTATTTAGCTGCATTCCTACTCACCACTATACTGACAAAGTATTGCACTGATACTATGAATATATCTGAGTCCCGGTTTCATCTTCTATTTCTAACTTTTGCGCGGATCTTCAGCTTCAATGCACATCTATAGCAAAAGAAACAAGCACCATAATTTTCAGAATGGTCTAAAAATATCGTGGTGCATACCGAAAAATTCAGGACCCCACACCACCACCCCAAATCTCTCCTTACTCCCCAGAAAGGTAACTCCCCTAAAAAAACCGGCATCGGAGTCGCTGAGTGTATACCTTCAGACACCCGTACACCACCATGACGCGCCGCGCTCCGCTGCAATGCGTGAGGCATAGGCGCTAGGACTAAAGTGACTATCAGTTCCCCAGACATTTCAGTTTACTTCATTGACTAGGCCTTAATCTCAACGGCCTCGGCGCTAACCTCTGTGGTCAAACTATTATACTCAATGACACAAGAAAAGACCAAGGCCCCCGAGGAGAAGTGCTCGAACTCCTCTCCCAACGAAACTTCACATACTCCACCACCATCAGCAGACACAGGTGGCCAACAATCTCCTTCACCCGAAGCATCCAGCCCAAGCACCACCCCCAAGAACCCTGTGGACCAGGCGCTACTAATAAAGAGCAAGAGCCCCCGAAGAGTCAAGGTGTATTTGCTCCAGGGTGACGACTGGCTAGATAATGGCACGGGATATTGCATGGGCCAGGTGGACAGCGACTCCCGAAAACCATACTTTATTGTGAGAAACGAGCTAGACTCCGAGCTGGTGATTCTACGGTCCTATCTCGAAGGAAGCATCCAGTACCAGCGACAGCAGGAGACACTTATAGTGTGGACGGATTCTCTGGGCAAGGACTTGGCGCTATCGTTCCAGGAAAACGAAGGTTGTGCCGACCTCTGTGACTTTATTGTGCGTGTACAGCAGGAGAATCTAAGCCCGTCCATCTCCCTCTACTATGTCCTAAATGCCATCCATGATCCCAGTGGAGATATGCCACGGGAAATCACCGAACTTGTCACCGGGCCTATCACATACCCGCCGGAAAACCCTACCCAAGAGTCTTTGGATGAGATTCTTGAAATAGTCACCCAGGGATGCAACTCCCTCTACACTCGCTACAAGATTCTGAAGTACATCACCGAAGACGCCTACCTCCAGAAACTCTTCGACATCTTCCATCTCAGTGAGCAGCAGCGCGATTTGCCGAGTCTCCACAAGCTAAGTGAGATCTTCAAGGTGCTCGTTTCATATAACGAGGCTCATATCTTCGAGAGCCTTGTGGCCTATGAAAACACAGTGCTAGACTTTGTGGGCATTCTTGAATACGACCGTGATTACCCCGAATTTCGTGCTTGTCATCGACAGCACTTGCTCAATGTGTCGAGTTTCAAGTGCGTGGTGGATATTCCCATGCCGTCTGACTCGAGCGACGACCACTTGAATATCTTCAAGAAGGACTTCTATTTGAACTACCTAAAAAACGTGGTTTTGGCGCGGGCCCTCGACGATCAAGCCGCAAACTTTCTCTTGGGAATGATCCATAGCAACCAGGCGGAAATCATTAAATTCCTCAAAGACTCGCTGGCCAATGATAACTTTCTCGACCGGCTCTTCGACGTCTACAATTCTTCTGGATGCTCGCTTAGCGTGAAACGAGATGGAATCCGAATGTTGCATCAGTACGTCATCGTGGCCAAGGGTCTTTCGGTGGACCACAAACCGGAGTTTTTCAGCTCGCTTGCCAAAGATGAGTTTCTCAATCTTGTCAAGTTTGCAGTTGGTGACTCAGATAGCTCCATCCGAAGTATAGGCACGGAAATCCTCGTCACGGTGATTGATCAGGTTGTGACTCTAGCGCAGCCATTCCAAAAGCCCAATACTCATGAAATCGACGAGGTGGCGAATCCGGAGGATCATGAGCCTCAAGAGAAACTTGGCCATAATGCGCAACCTGAAGTTTTCCATGCGAACTTCATTAATAACGCTTCGTTGACTCTGGTGCTAATCGATCTACTCCTCAATGATAAAGACCTAGGGTCGAAACTCCAAGCTTACGAAGCCTTGAAGACACTTCTATCGTCATCGCGATTCATGGAGGCCGGGGCATTTGACCTTTTCCCAAGTGCTGCCAATGAAAAGCACATTCTAGAGGAGGAGGACGTGGCTTTGGAGTATTTCAAGTTCTTCTACGATAATCATGCTCTGAAAATGTTCCATAGCTTTGTGCAACTTAACAATGGAACACCTGCCGAACAGGAGCAAGCGGCAACCCACATGAAACTTGAGCCACAATTGTACCAGCATCTCTGCGAGATCATATCCTTCTGTTGCCAAGAACACGTGTCATCGTTATTCGTGCCATTTATCACGCAGAAACATCTTTTGGAGGGGATTCTGAAGGTGCTCACGCTTAAGGTGAATGTGTCACTCAAGCTTGCAGTCATGAGGTGCATCCGAGGATTGATCCAGCTTGATGACCGGTGCATAGTCACTTATATTGTTGAGCACAATGTCCTTGAAAACTACTTCGAGTTCTTTGCATCTGTTGCAGATGAGAATACCATGGCCAACTCTGCGTGTTTGAATCTTCTTGAGGTGATCACCTCGCACTGCGTGAGCTCCAACTTCAAACTCTTGATTCTCTACTTGCACAAGCACTTCCTGCAATTTCTCGAAACCAAAATCTGCTATGTGTCTTCGGGAACAGATTTGCTACGCTTGGCAGACGCATACATGGACCCGCAAAAGGATATGACTGCTACCAGTGTGGATCTTGAGCCTGAGAACGGCATTGCCAATAATCTATCATCACCCATTGCACAGAGCCATGTTAGCACGGAGGTAATTAACGAGAATAAGCAAGGTTCGAAAAGAAATCTTTTTGAAAACCTTGCGCAGGAGGCCTATAAGAAGGCACACACATAGTCTTCAATACAAGATAGACCAAACCAGCATAATAGAGTACTAATACTAGAATACCAGAATATCAGAATACCAGAATACCAGAATACCAGAATACCAGAATACCAGAATACCAGAATACTAGAAGAATGATATAGAATTCAAAAATTCAAAAGTCCAATAACTTAAAGCTAACTATTTCATAAGTATGCTTCTTGATTTATTCAATTTGTCTAAACACTACAACGCGCTATGCCTCGGCTCAACCCCGCAAAAAATAAGCCAGACCTGCACGCAGCGTGCGGCCCGATCTTGCTATATAGAAGCTGAATGCCACCTCCCAGGTCGTACTCCCCATTCTTTTCAAAACAAAGCTTCAATATGGGATTGGACCAATCTTTCGTGGAGAACTCCGTATGGAAACCAGACTTATTCAAAGGTAAAGTTGTATTTGTGACTGGTGGAGCTGGCACCATTTGCAGGGTCCAGACTGAGGCGCTTGTTCTTCTTGGAGCCAATGCTGCTATTGTAGGAAGAAACAAGGAAAAAACAGACAAGGCCGCAGAAGAAATGCAGAAATTGAGGCCAGGTGCGAAAGTCATCAGTTGCCCCAACACAGATGTTCGAGACGTCAAGTCCATTGCGAAAGCTGTGGAGAAAACCGTGGGCGAATTGGGTCGCATTGATTTCTTGATTGCAGGAGCTGCTGGCAACTTTTTATCGGACTTCAATCATTTGTCCAGCAATGCGTTTGCCTCTGTGGTGAACATTGACTTGCTTGGGTCGTTCAATGCAGTCAAGGCCACTTTTGACCAGCTCCGCAAGAACAAGGGACTGATTTTGTTTGTTTCTGCTACTTTGCATTACTATGGTGTTCCGTTCCAGGTGCACGTTGGGGCAGCCAAGGCGGGCGTGGACGCGTTGTCTAATGCGTTGGCCGTGGAATTGGGGCCTTTGGGCATCCGGAGCAATTGTATTGCCCCAGGACCAATTGAAGGCACCGAAGGGTTTGAGCGCTTGGTGAACAACCCAGACCAGTACATCAAGAAGATACCCATCCAGCGAATGGGCACCACCAGAGATATTGCCGAGGCCACGGTTTACTTGTTCTCGCCTGCAGCCAGCTACGTGACGGGAACCGTACATGTTGTGGACGGAGCATCGTGGCAGAACGGCCAGCTGTCTACGGAGCACTTATATCCTGTGGAGCTTTCCAAACGGAACCGGGAGAAGGTGAACAAGCTTTAGTGTTTTACGTTGTGCGAGTTAGTGAAGCTTTAGTGTTTTACGTTGTGCGAGTTAGTGAAGCTTTAGTGTTTTACGTTGTGCGAGTTAGTGAAGCTTTAGTGTTTTACCATGTGCGAGTTAGTGAAGCTTTAGTGTTTTACCATGTGCGAGTTAATGAAGCTTTAGTATGATCCACCAAATCATGCCAGTTGAAGGGTAGGAGATAGTTTCAGGAACTAGCTAGCTAGTAACTAGCTTTAGGGCAGAAATTTATGGAGGAGTTGATTAAAAGATGAATTGCGTTCATATTTAGGACTCTACTTAGATTCATATAGGCACAGTTAACTAAGTGGCATTAGGTCCTTAGTTTAATGAAGTAGTCAATTCTCAATGTCAATTTAAATGTCAATTCTCAATGTCAATTTAAATGTCAATTCTCAATATCAATTTAAATGTCAACTCTCAATGTCAATTTAAATATCAATTTAATCTAAAATTCTCAATCTATAAATCTTGTTTGAACATTTCAATATTCTTGACTATGCCTTTGCTAATGATCTAATATCATACTAACAGTCTCATGCTCTAGGCACCCAGATCAGACCTGAGTGGCATGTCGCACTGAGGCGCGAAATAGTCTGGTAAATACCACCTTCTTTATCATGTCCATCGATCCCGAAACTCGCCGCAAGCTCTTGCTCTTGCAGAAAAACGAGGGCAACAAGAAGTGCTGTGACTGTGACGCCTTCAACCCGCAATGGGCACTGCCCAAGTTCGGCATCTTCATCTGCCTCGAGTGTGCGGGAGTTCACCGTGGCCTCGGGGTACACATCTCGTTTGTCCGCTCCATCACCATGGACCAGTTCAAGCCTGAGGAGGTACTCAGAATGGAGAAGGGCGGAAACGATGCATGCAAGGCGTACTTCCAAGACAACGGCTTGGACCTCCTGTTACCTCATAAGGCCAAGTACGATAACATCGTGGCCGAAGACTACAAGGAATTGTTGACGTGTAAAGTGGAGGGCCGCCAATTCACGCCCAGAGACTACACACAGGCTTCTTTGCCGGTGCCGGGAAGCCATACAGATGCCAAGGCTGCGCCGGTGGTGGTTGACAAGGCCAAGACCGAGGCCTACTTCGACCGCGTGCGTTCCCAGAACGAACAAAGACCCGAAGGAGTCCCCCCTTCCCAAGGAGGTAAGTACTCGGGTTTTGGAAACAACGCCGAGGCTTCCCAAAACCAAGGGTTTTCGGGGTTCTCCGTTGACTCGTTGCAGCAGGATCCTCTAGCCACGTTGAGCAAGGGCTGGAGCTTCTTCTCGTCGACCGTGGCCAAGTCCGTCAGCGATGTTCATGAGTCGGTAATCAAGCCTGGATTTAACCTGATACAGGAGAGTGATTTTGGCAACGAGACCAAGAGGGCCATGGCGCAGTTTGGCCAGAAGATGCAGGACACGGGCAAGTACGGCCAGGAGACGTTCCAGACATTCACCCGGGACGTGCAGAGCAAAGGCTTGAACGGCACAGTGGAGAACTTAATCTCCAACATTTCCGGCAACAAAGGTGCCAATGTCGACAATGCGTTTGGTCTCGAGAGGCCAAAGGAAAAGACCAAGTTGTCATCCATCAGCAGCGAAGCGTTTCAGAAGAAGGACGCCAAGGATGACGAGTGGGATGATTTTTAGGTGTTAAAACATGTTTTGAAGTGTAAGGGAGTACGGGGGAGTACGTGGAGGTATATTGGGGGTGTATGACTGTGTTGAAGTGAAGGATTATGTGAAGGCTGGTTAGGGTATGTTGGTTTTTAGAGGCTATTTAGAAGCTAGAAGCTAGAAGCTAGAAGCTAGAAGCTAGAAGCTAGAAGCTAGAAGCTAGAAGCTAGAAGCTAGAAGCTAGAAGCTAGAGGCTAGAGGTTATAAGCTATAAGCTATAAGCTATAAGCTATAAGCCATTTAATGGCTTTCTAAGGATTTGAAGCATGTGGTGTCAGCTGTTACTGTTTTAGCTTGCTTCTCACTGCGTCTTCATACTGAGCGTGCTCCTGCTGGAACAGCTTGTAACAGTGGTGATACGAGTCCTTGATTCCCAAGCACCGCAAAAGACGCCACAGAAGAATCCAATCGATGAAGCCCACATCCCGTGCCACCACGATAATTAGAAAATACGTAGTTCCAAGAAACATCCCCACAGAAAATCCCACCGTCACTTGTGCTAGCGTATGATAGAGCAAGTACACTCTGGAGAACGCCACGCCTAGGCCCATGGTAGCCAAGGCACACACTCCAATGGCCTTTCCGATTCGCCTCATCGGAACCTGAGTGAGGAGAACACACACATAGTAAGTCATGAACAAACCCATAAACTGCGAGTGAGCCGAGGGCATGCCGTAGCCCAAACTAAACGAGTTGTTTCCAAAGTCACGGTGGAATTCAGGCCTTGCCTCCTTGAAGAAACGTTTCAAGATCTTATTGACGACTTCCCCGGAGAGATGGCCGCCCACGATGATCACCGGCTCAATCTCTCGCGTGATAAGGAACCACGATGTGTAGAACACCATAATGTAGATAGGGAGAAGGCAGAACTGCACACACACATAGGAGACTACATCGTTGGGGTCGTAGAGAATGTAGGTGTGGTCGAACGGGACGGCTGCTACATCCACTGACATGTTGGTACTAGTTCGCGAACGCTATGGGAAGAGAGGATATTTCAGAGAAAGGGAGAAATGCGATGACTAGAATAGCGTGGTGTATTTATACGTTTTACCACATCTTTATAGTACGTTGAACGTTATATACTTGTAGTATGTTGTACCTTATATAGCACTTTGTAGCCTTGTATACCTTTATAGCACTTTGTAGCTTGTACACCTTTATAGCACTTTATAGTATGTTGTACCTTATATAGCACTTTGTAGCTTGTACACCTTTTAGCAAAGGTCGCTCCAACGTCTACATTATTGAATGCTGTGTAACATTAAGATCGTGAGAGAAAGAGAAGAGATGCAGAGGTTATTATATAGAAGAGAGGTGAGAGATAGAGATGACACATGAGAAGTGGTGATCAGGCCGCCATTCCGCCGATTTGGTGCTTTTGACGGTCTCTGGCCCATCTGGCGGCGTCCTTGGTTTGCTGCGAGAAGCTGAAGTTACTGCGCGTTCTCTTGATGAACGTGGTCACCCAATCCTGGCTGTAGTAGTCCTTCAACTGGCCGTCTGGGTACGATGCAGCAATGTCTCCCAAGAGACCCACCGCGGACCGCGCCGTAGGCTCGTTGGTCGACATCTCCACGTTAGCGGCCACATGCTCGAGAAACTGAAAAATCGGCGTGATGAAGTTGAGGAGTTGCTGCGGATTGTTGCTCAAGCTGCTGACAATGCCGATATAGCAGTCCAAAACGGCGCTCTTGACTGATGTCGCATACTCCGTAGCATCGTAGGTATTGTCCTCTGGAACAATCACTGCGAACTGCGAGCAAATACCCATAACCACGGCCATGTATGGCTCGAACTGCTGGCCAATGACTCCAGCAATGTCACCGAAACATGACAAAATGGCTGGCTTCAACTCTCTCTTGGAGTCGCTGTTGCTCAACGTGGCCCCAAGAATATCCATAAGCCCGTTGAGGTATGGGCCAATAGCCAAGCCCAAAGATTGCGCCAAATCCGCAACAAGCCCCACGGCTGTGACACACGTGGGTGACTGAACATTCGACAAGGCCTTGGTCAAGTATGGCACAAACGCATCCATGTACTTCAAGAAGTCTGGCCCAATTGCGCTGGCAACCGCAGAGATGGCAATGAAGATGTCCTCCTCGATCAAGGCATTGGGCTCTTGTGCATCCAAAAGCTTTATGAACATGGTCATCAAGTTGTCGGCCGCACCATGAAGGTCCTCACTAGATCTTCTTATGATGGTTGTCAACAAAGACAAGATGTTGATTTGCAACTCCTCTAACGCGGCCTTGCCATCCACACTATGTGCCTGCAGTTGCAAGCCAATGGTCAATTCTAGTCTGTTTGAAACCTCTCCAGCAATGGTTTGCAAGATAGGCATGGTATCGGCCGCACTATTGGCGACAAATGCCGACAAACATTCATAGGCTGATGCTCTGGAGTTGAAATCGTTGTCTTGCTTATCGGAGAGACGAACCAAAGCTGGAACAAACGTTTCATAGTACTTAGACATTAAACTGGTCTCCTGTTGACTGGCATCAAAGCAGAGCTGTTCAAAAAGATTCATCAACGTCCAGCAACAGTTCACAGAAACCTTGGGGTGGTCATTTAAGCCCTGGTGCAAAGCTTGCAACAAAGGCTCCAAATCTGAGTCCAAGTCCACGGCGTGTATGGCCACCTCCGCGATTTTGCCCAAGCACCACGACACAGTTTCCTTGACTTGGATGGTGGGATCACTGATCAATGCCAAAATCGGCTTCAAAGCCTCCTGAATGGCAGGTTTCAACTGGTCGACATCTGGACCTTCCAATATCGAGCCAAATGCCATGACTGCAGCCTCACGGTTTCTCCATTCGGCCAGCTCAATGTTGGCAGCAAAGAAAGCCAAAGTCGGTTCCACAACATACATACCGGTGGTCAGAGCAAAGAGCTGGAGACACGAGCCTGCAGCCATAGCTACCGACCAGTCGTCGTCCTCAGGGTCTTCATTCTGCCTCGTCAACAAGTTCAAAAGCACAGGTAACACATCACGAGAAGCAAGAAGCGCAAAGTTATAAGAGGTGATTTCCGGGCTCGGCTGCTCGCCGCGCTCAGCAAATTCGTGCATCTGGTAAGCAATTTCAAACTCCTCCTCACAAATGGTGGACCAGAATTCAATGGCCATGCATGCCACCCGCTCGTCGGAGCTCTGCATACCGCTTATCGACAACACGTACAATGCCTTCTCCATGTACAAAGACATGAACTGGTAGTACAACTGGGCAATACGGGCAAGACAGCCAAAAGCAGCAGCCTGCAACTCTGCGTCCTCAGCCTGGGTGGCCTCACAAACAACCTGCATGATGAAATTCCTCTCGCCCTCTTTCTGGAAATTAAGCTTGATGAACTGCAACGAGTAGATCAACGCATTCAAAGCAGTCAACCGCACTTGAACCGAGGGTTCTGTGGATTGCACGCCTTGCACGATGGCAATAAGGATACCATTAGATTGCGCAATGATCTGGGGGTCTGAGGCGTCGGCACTCTCGCAGATGTAACCAATGGCCAATAAGCACGAACGCTTGACGTTGACGGACTTGTCCAGTTTAGTGTTCTCAGTAATGATAGGAATCAACTCAGGCCATTCGTTGCGTGGCAATTCAATAAGCGCTATGGCAGAAACTAATTGCGAAATAGACGTGGTCATGTTCTTATCGTCTCCCAATAAGATTTTGATAGCTACATCTTTGATGTAAGCCTTCGTCTCCGCAGGCAACGATACCCACTTGAGTTGCTGCTCAGTCTTTTTCCTGAGGTCCTTGGAGGTTAATTGATTCTTCAAGCCCAAGGTGGCCAAGATCTGATTCTGGGACTTCTCGTTGCTGTAGGCCACGTCGGCCAAGTACTTCATGTACTCTTCATACGAGTTCTCCGCGAGCTGTTGCAACTGGTGCTCGGCTGTATTTCTAGTCTGGGCGTCATGGCCCATCATGGCAGTTTCCAAGAGATTAGCGATATCCATGCTTGCTAGATCCTTGAGTTGCCGGGTATAGGGGGATATATATGGAAAGGATAGATTCTAGGTTCAGAATGAAAAGTAAGCAAAGCGCAAATTGTCAATGGCCCAAAGTGGCTAAGAAGGTGGGGGGTGACTGTGCTGTTGCTGAGTGCTCAGGACGCCGGTAAAATTAATACGTGTGGTGCAATGTGAAGGAAAAACTTTCTGGGTCGTGCCCTGCTCGACGCCTACTAGACTCACATGCGCTCGTCAATGATATGCTGAGCATGTGAACACCAACACACCATTGCAGGGGGTTTTGAGTGATTCTAGATTTCTTTTTATTTTTTATAAACGGTAATTTGGTGTTGATTTTTGTTAGATGTATATTTTTAGCAGGAGTGTTTTAGCAAGGGCGCTTGCGCTGCGTGCAGGACTACTTTACATACTTGATACTCGTTAATGTTACATACACTCATAAAAGATCGTATGTTAACTGATGACGATAATAAATTCAATAACCATAAACTAAATTCAAATGATCATATACTAAATTCAAATGATATACTAAATTCAAATGATATACTAAATTCAAATGATATACTAAATTCAAATGATATACTAAATTCAAATGATATACTAAATTCAAATGATCATACATTCATTAATGATCAACTAATTCTCACATATACTAACACTCACTTGATCATATACTAAATTCATAAATGATCAACTAATACTCGCTTGATGATATACTAATACTCACATGTTCTTACTCTTAATACTCGTTCACATAATCAAAGATAACCAATACCAATTCTAATGCCTATACATCATGGTCTCATGGCACTTCAGGTCATCCTCGCATTGAATACACAATCCTATTCGTCAACAAGTGTATTTGGTACATTGTCGTATTAGTCTAGCCTCGCTCAACTACTGAATGCAAGTCCGTGAGCGTTTCATCCTTGGGTATCGTGGTGTAGTTCGCCGAGGTCTCTTGCGTCTGTGTAGCATCCAGCCCAGCGGCGGAGGTTTGCTTCGAGTGGACGGACGTGGTGTCTTCCTCGGCCTTTGCACTAGCGGTGGCCTTCTTGTAGGCTTCTAATTTCTGGAGCATGAGTTTTTCCTTGGCTTTCAATTGTGCAGCTTTTTGCTCCAACAACGCTGCTCGGTTGGACAACTCCTTGGCACTAGCAATCTCCATTTCCTCTAACTTTTGCTGCCTTTCTAAGATCCGCTCGTGCCTGATCACATAGGGAACGGTCTCGGAAATCTGCCGCAACTGGTGTCTCTGTGGGGCAATAGACATTCTCTTGAAAGCGTGGTCGCTCGTGTCGATACGATTGGTGGATGCACTGGAAATCGCCGACTTGGACGATTTCAAAGAGATGTTGTCCTTGGACACCGAATCCACAAACGTTTCGTTTTCGTCAAGTAGCATAGACTTTGGTTTCTTGGACTCGGACGACATCTGCGAAGACACATCGTTGGTGTCGTGGCTATCAAGCCTCATGGAGGTATCGTTAGCCTCGGTCAACTGCGCCAAGTTTGACATGGAAGGAACATTGACCAGCATGTTGTTGGCTTCGTCAACCTTAGAATTCATAGTTGAGATGTCATCCATATCTTCCTTCCCGGTGACTGTGCTCAACCGCTCAGTTCTGTAGGTCTCATACAAGAAGTCATGGGTCAAGTCCTTGAGGTCTTGCAAATGGGAGCCCAAGATCACCGATTTCAACACCGAGAAATCGCTGTAGTCGGGGTTATTCACATCCACCAAGCCCCATGGGTACTGTCTTGCTTTTATAGTCTTTGTTTCTCCTGTGAGCGTGTCTCTGATCTCAAAGTCTTGCTCGGACGCAACAATGGCAAATGGCTGCAACTTGGTCAAGAACTTGCACTCTTCGATCAAGTCGGAGTCTTCCTCCTGGTCGTAGTCATCCATGAAGTTATCGAACTGGAACACCGGCACGTTGAAGCGCTCGATATCGATTTTGATTTGTTTCTTGAAGTGATCCAACTCAGTCTCCGTGAACGTATCAGCTCTGCCCACCACGGGAATGATATTGACAAAACGGGCCAATTTCTTCATACAGGCAATGTCAAGCTCACGCAAGCCATGGCCCGTGGGAGTGATGAAGTAGAGTAATACGTGCACTCTGGTATCAATGAAACGGGGGTTTCTCCGGATACGGGTCTCCTCGGCCAAAACAAGGTCGAATTGCTGCTTCAAGTAGTTCTCGATCTCGGTGAAACACAAGTTGTTGTCCAAATTATCGCCGAAACCAGGCGTGTCGATGATATTCAAGTTCAACCGCACGTTGTCGTCGTCCACAACCTCGACATTTGTCTCTGTCATAGCAATGCCCGGCTCTTCATGAGCAGTCATGGGCTCGAACTCATTGCGTGCTAGTATGGAAGTGTTGGGCAACGAAACCGCGTGAGCCAGTGTGAAGGAGATGGTTTTTGTATCGCCCAGGCTGGAGCCCTCGTAGGTGTGGGTCATGATCTTTCGGTTCAACAAGCAATTGACAAAGGTGGTCTTGCCGGTACCCAGCTCGCCGGCCACCATGAAGGTAAACTTGATAGCCTTTTTAGCATCCTTTCTGTAGTTTATCATGGGGGAGTTGCCGGAGATAGGGGGCAGATTGAAGCTGAAATCCATGACAGAAGGGGGAGGATCGGAGGGTACACGGTCTTTGTTTGAGGTGCCTTTTTTCCTACACTTAACATGCCTTGCGCTGTGTGCACGTCTGCGCGGGCCATGCACGCGAACAAGCCACGCTGAGACATGAACTAGCGGCATATGCTGTGAAAAGAATGCCACATAATAGGGCTATGCCCGAGTCACGTGCCAAGCCTTTTGAGTGTTATAATAGATGAGCATGAATGGGTGGTTGAATGGGGAGGAATAAGGGAGTGATGTAGTTGGTTTAATGAGATTGTTTAATGAGATAATTTATGAGATAATTTATGAGATTGTTTAATGAGATAATTTAATGAGATAATTTAATGAGATTGTTTAATGAGATTGTTTAATGAGATTGTTTAAATGATTGGTGCTTAATTACTATTACAAATTATGACATGATTATTTGTTACTTCATCGCTTCATTAATTACTTCACTAATACTTCAATACACTAATACTTCAATACACTAATACTTCAATACACTAATACTTCAATACACTAATACTTCAATTCACTAATACTTCAATACACTAATACTTCAATACTTCACTTATTATTTCTTCATTACTTCATCTTGAATGCATTGTAATCTTGGTGGTCAAACACCATTTCCGGGTTATTCATTAAACAATCTCTAGTGTAATAGACTCTTGTGCCAGGTCGCGCTGATGGCCAGAATAAGCTATGGTTACCATCTTAATGAACACAATGACCCTGCTCAATACTAAACCCAATAAATAAGCAATAGTATTTAGTAGTATCTAAGTATCTAAGTATTTAAATTTAGTAGAATCTAGTATCTAGTATCTAGTATCTAGTATCTAGTATCTAGTATCTAGTATCTAATACCAGCTATTCTTATACCAAGCCTTAATACCTAACTTAATCTGTATTATCTATTTACCCAATCTAATATTATCTTTGGTTTCTAAATCATCTTTGAACTATCGACCAGTCAAACCAAGGCATTGTCTTGCCTTGCCATCAGTCCATTTTCGCAATTATAAAGTTGTTGCAGTATGAGCCCTGAGAGCGTGCGCCCGCGCCCCAAGTCTCCAGACTCTAGACTCTAGTCCCTCTCTACCATGTTCAAAACACTTTCGGCAGAGGCTGCTGTTAAACTCGACCAGGAGCTCATGTCCACCAGCGGCTTCTCCATTGATCAATTGATGGAGCTAGCCGGGCTTGCCGTGGCCAAGGCAATCTATACACACTACCCTCCCCCCCAAGATAAGGGTCAAGGCAAAGATTCTCCCCAGCAAGGAAAAGTGCTTGTTCTTGTGGGCCCCGGAAATAACGGAGGCGATGGCTTGGTCTGTGCTCGCCACCTCAAGCTCTGGAAGTACCATGAACCCGTGGTGTACTATCCCAAACGACCTGCCAAGGATCTCTTTAATGGACTCACAAAGCAGCTCGATGATTTGGGCGTGGCCCGTATCGACACTCTCCTGGAGGTTAAGGAGCTTCTCCAGGATAAGCGACTTCGCGTGGTGGTGGATGCTGTGTTTGGCTTTTCATTTAAGCTCCCTATACGGGAGCCATTTTCCGAGCTTCTCCATCATTTGGCTGCAAACTCCGCCAGCATTGCTCCCATTGTATCAGTGGATGTTCCATCTGGATGGGATGTGGAAAAAGGTCCTGTTGATGTGGATATACTGCCGTCTATGCTAGTGAGTCTTTCGGCCCCCAAGCCGTGTGCACGGATGTTTCCTCTGCACAAGCCACATTATATTGGAGGTAGATTTATCAGTGAACTGGTTGCGGAAAAGTATGGTATTGAGGAATTGTTGAGGAAATACAAGGCTGATGAACTCATAGCAAAGTTGAGTGGATAAAGTGAAGAGATTAAAGTGAAGAGATTAAAGTGAAGAGATTAAAGTGAAGAGATTAAAGTGAAGAGATTAAAGTGAAGAGCAGATTAGAGTGAACAGATTAGAGTGAAGAGCAGTATACAGCCACGAACAGTCTACAGTCAAGAGCACTACAGTTGAGCACTACAGTTGAGCACTACAGTTGAGCACTACAGTTAAGAGCACTACAGTCAAGAGCTGTGACAATGAAAAACGCTTTGATGCAGATAAACTGTGAGTATATTACATCAGACTAAAAGCTGGTGTTTACTTCCCAGTAAACAGTCCAAAAAGGCTCTCATTGAGTTATCTCTAAATGAAGTTGTTGCTATGCTACTTACTAAAAATGCGACTAAACTTATTCTTGGTTCCCGAAGAAATCTTCTGGCAGAACCGGGCTTTTGGCTCTGGGATCATGGGAAGACTCTTGTGTTTGCTCTCGGCACTGAAGTTGGGCGTGACTGTTCTCCCCTGGGGTCGCACTTGGTAATCCTTTGGAATCATGAACCTGGATTTCTCATAGTCTGCACAGATATCAAGACACACCTCATTTGGGAATTTTATAGGCGGAGGTTTGGTATACGTTGGCTGCTGGATCTCGCTAACCACTCTTCGGCTTGTTTTTGGTGGGGCTTTGGGGGTTTCTCCGACGTATGAGAAAAGACTGTCTGTGTCTTCAAAGTACAGCTTGTTGAAGTAGTACTCATAGAAGGAATTGTTGTCCAACTCATAAGACAAGTCGACTTGCAGAATATTGGAGGGCCCTGTACTCGTGGAATTTGAAGAGAAACTTCTTTGGTGATATGGAGAGTCGAATGTGGAGTTGCGCTTATATGCAGGCAGCTTTGTAGAGTTGACAGAAAAAGTTACTGATGAAGCATCAGAGTATTCAGGAATGCTGTCGTGCTTGGACTGGTTCAGTGCGAATTTTGCAAGCGGCATGAAGGAAGATGACTTATTGGGCAGCAACTCCCGGCTAGAGCATTGTGCAGGGCCGTTTTTCTGGAGAGAATCTGGGATGAATGGAGGTTGCAAATCACGCGCGAGTTCATGCATAGACCCGGGGAGGACTGGTAGTCCGTGGTTAATTGGCAGACATTTTGCAAGCGGTTGGCAAGTCACCACGCGCTTTTCTACCGGGCCTATTTCCTCGGGCTCCGAGGCACCATTGGAATACGCAGGAACACTGGCGATACGGGAAAAACGCTGGATCCGATTCTTCTCTCTGTTATACACCGGAATGTCGGGGATATCCTGGACTGTGAGTGTTCTGGGAGTATAAGAAGTCACAGCAGATGCAAGGTCTAGGGCATTTATGCATGCTGGGCTAGCAGGAGGACAGAGCTCTTGAGCGGTGATTGAAGGCTTTTTTGCTCGCGTCTTTGGATTTTTGAGCATCTTTGGCAGAGATATCGCTTGAGAAAATGCGAGAAGGGCCGTCTAAGCAGGAATATCGAAAAGGGAAGCTGAGAAGGAAAATTCCACTACTGAAAGTTTCACAGGAGAATGTTTGACGAGGATGTTACAAAAAATGCATTGGTGGGCGTCCATATGGTTTTATCCTCTTGCATGACCAAATGGGTGGCTTGCTGAGTATGAATTGAGTGCGCGCATAATCTACATTTGGATGCGAAAAACACCAAAACAATAACAAGGCTAGGATGAATGGACGAAGCCAAAATATTCTGGGTGCAAAGAGGCTGATCCGAATGGACAGACTGGGATGGGTGCATCGATATATGGTTAAATAAGACATGGTCGACTGGGAGGTGGCCAATCAGGACATGGCCAATCAGGACATGGTCAGAATGGCACATTTCACATCCAGTTGGTTAAGTCATCTAGTGGGTGCGGAAGCTGCTATGTGCAGGTCGCATAGATGAAGTGAAAGGTCCATGTGTGCGATGAACATCAGTACCTCAAGTGGACTACACTGAAAGTGTTTTTAACGGCACTTGTATTGGGGGACATTTTACGTGGACTCCTTGAGTTATGTGTTAAAGTGTGTGACATAGCAAGGGCATTTGCTCTGTTTTGGAGTGAATCTTGCAACAATGGACATGTCGGTGTGACGGTTGTCATGTCGATCGTGCGCGCACTTTGTCTCAACTAGATCAGGTTAGCCAGCACTAGACAATACACCTTAATGCAGATGCAGTAATTTCTGGTTGCATCGAAACCAATCGGGAAGGATGTTTGGAAAAGTGTGAAGGTGCAGAACTTCAAGCAAGGGCCATGTACCATGAAAATCAACTAGGATCATATGGATATCTGGAGTGAATGATTATTGAATGATGATTATTGAATGATGATTATTGAATGATGATTATTGAATGATGATTATTGAATGATGATTATGGATTGATCTGAGTATATATTGATCTGAGTATAGATTGATTTGGACTAGAATTATTAAGTATACCAAGTGTATATATGGTCTATACCAAGTATGGTTTATACCAAGTGTATGTCTAATAGTGTATATGGTCTACAGTGTATATGGTCTACAATATAGTCTATATGGTCTACAGGTATATGGTCTACAGGTATATGATCTACAGGTATATGGTCTACAATATACTGTACCTGACCTGTTTCTCATTACAATAATACCAGCCTAGATTTTTCAGCTTCAAGACTTTCACTCTCTGTTTAAAGTATCCTGCATATAACCACATGCGGGCATGGCTCACCAGATCACGACTACGGTCCGTATGTGTGCCATGGTATGGAGCTCATCAGCGCCAGGGTATGGAACGGCCACGTGACCATCAACATCTCCTTTTACAGCCATATATACTTGCTCCGGGCCAGACGAAATGCCTATTTCCCTCTATATTTCCTGCAATTAGCGGCCTTCTTTGATATGTTGGCCAATGTGGACCTACAGCACAAGCAATTGTGGCTCCAGCACAAGCAAACGCCCCTTCATTGGAACCTTCCGATTGGTGTTTTACACGACATATTTTGCGACCCCGAAAGCCCGTCGTGGCACCTCCTGCTCCATGCAGAGACAGCGGAAAGTCCATATCCACTACAGATACTCCCAGTATGGGGCCAGAATTTGACCGAACCCCGCCAGAGTTTGCCAGAATCCTGCCAGAATGTACCAGAATCTACTCAAAATTCACATCGCTCCCTCTCGCTTGATACTCTCCAACACGTCTACATGAATAGTTTGAAACAGGCCAATTACGTATTGAGTGGAAATTCCCGTGCAGTTATGAGGCTCAGCAATGAAGATACCCAAGTGCTTTGGAAATCAGTGGTTTCCAACGATTACAGTCAGTTGCAGGCCATCTACAAAAAGATATGCACGGAAATCACCTCAGTTCCATTAAAAATATACTTGGACAAAACAACCGTGGTGCAGGCGCCATGCAAGGCAAAACAAACACTACGCCAATGTTTGGCGCCTTACATAAATTTGCAGCAACACGACGTATGGATCCAGGGCATCCGTGCATCTCAAATGTACGAGCTCCCCGTTCTGGAAATCTGGACCCGGTTCCACTATTTGGATATGGTGATGTATGTGGTGGCCGGTTCTATGCAGGCTTGCTGAACACCGCCTGGAGCCATATTCTATACATCTTCAACTGCTTTTTGCGGTTCACAAGCAACCGTCTGTCGGTTGCAATGGTGTTTTCGACCATTGGTCCGTCTACACAGAAGATTTGGCGGAGCTCCTCCTCCGTGAAGAAATACACCCGGGTGCCATCGCCGCGGATGTAGAAGTTGTCGTCCAACAACCGGCCCTTTTTGAAGCGCACCTGTGCCAAGTCATAGCGCCCATAGTCCCGGAAGAGAATCTGGCCGCCTGGCTTGAGCACCTTGTTGAGGTTAGCCACGGCCGAGGCCCACTGTGCAGGACTCAAAGCAGAGAAGACAAAGATCATGATGACAATGTCCACGGAATGCGGTTCCATATCGTCTGGGAGGTGGCCCTCTTCGTTGGCGAGGTCCCACACCAGCGAGTATGCCGTGCCGGCCTTGTGGTTTTCACCAAACAACTCATTGCGCTTGACCAAGTCCACGGCCACCTTCAGGTAATCGCAAGCGTGCATTTTGAGCTGTGGGTTCTGGTTCTGTTTCAAGATGGGGAAAAATGTGTTACCCGCTCCACACCCGACCTCCAAGATGGTCACTGGCTTCTTATAGGTGTCGCTGGTCACCTCATACAACGAGGGAAACTCAATCTGGAGCCATTTGCGGTCCTTGAAAAAGTTCTCCTGGTTATTTTTATAGAAAATGTCCCAGTACTTGGCCGGGTTGGCATTATAGAGTTTCTTATCGAAGTCTTTCACGGGCTGCTCGTACTGCTTGGCTATGAGCTTTTGGGCATCCTCGATTTGCTCAGCGCCCCACTCCACGTGATCCCAGGCGTTGTGGTCAAACACGTCCTGGTTTTCCGTGAGGTAGCGCTGGCCAAATGTGAACGGTGCATCTTTGCCTATTCTGGACTCCAACGCCGGTTTTTCCTGTTTCGGGCTATCCTGGTCAGACATGTTGAAGCGAAGCTGCGATGACTTCGCGCGCAGAACTCATGGTACACCACCAGTCTATGTACATAGTATACTTCTATGTATATATGCAATTCGATATTTACGTACTACTCGATGTAATACATAGTATACAAATATTTCCTACTACCCTATGTACAACTATAGCATACTCTATGTATATAATATCTACTATACTGTCTTAGTATGCTCTATGTACGATGTTTTTTAAAATTATTACTAGCGCGCAAAATTATTCAAACCAATACAGAATTTTTCAAAATTGTTCATACTAATGCTACAAAATTACTCAACCAGTGCGACAAAATTATCAGTGCGACAAAATTATTCAACCAGTGCGACAAAATTATTCAACCAGTGCAACAAAATTATAACCAAATACATGTTTTAATATACAGCATATCATGAAAACTACTTTAGTTTTGTCCGTTGCGACCATTGATTGGAAGAATCCAAGAAGAGTATATACAAGCAATATCCAAATATAAATTTTCTGATTACTGATTATATTAAAAGTTGGTGTGAAACATTATGCTATTTGTTTGAATAATTGTCGCACTAGTTTGAATAATTTTGAAATATTGGTATGAATAATTTTGTCGCACTGGTTTGAAATTTTGAAATATTAGTATGAATAATTTTGTCGCACTGGTTTGAAATTTTGAAAAACACTGCATTTCGAAAAGTTTTGACCACTACGCACATCTTTCAAACCAAATGCGTAATGTTTTACCCAACTTTAATTAATTCAATGTTCTGAAATTTTAATCTGAGAAATGCCTCATGTATTACACTGATGAGTTTCCAATCAAAAGTTAAAGGGACAAAACTGAACTAGTTTCAATGTCATCTTGTACATAACAACTTGTATTAAAAAATTATGCGAAGTGGTACGAAATTTTGAATTGGTCTGAACAATTTTGTCGCGCTGGTTTGAATAGTTTCGAAAAACACTGGCAAAATTAAACCACCAATAATTCAATGTTTCATACACCCCTAACAAGTTGTTGGATACAGGATAAAAAACCAGTTCAGTTCCATCCTTTTGACCCTTGACTCCCAAATGTAGTTCATGAGGCAATTCTTTAAATTCAGAATATTGAATTAATTAAAGTTGGTGTGAAACATTATATCATTTGGTTTCAAAGATTGTGCGAGGGGTACGAAATTTTTGAATTATTTTGAACTATTTTGTTTCTTGATTCGAACATTTTCCGCGCTGCTTTGATCACTGTGTACCTACATTCTATAGTGTACTTTAATTATCTCTTAGTTAGAGTACCAAAAGCCAATGAAGAAGATGTGATTTATTATTACGGTAGTTGTGGACATTGAGTTCTCCAGAACTGTAATCAGAAAATGACTCAGTGTAATATTAGGCGTGGAACAAATTTGAATGGACTAAATGATCCAATGAAATTCTGATAATTGATTCTGATGACAACAGATCTTTTTTACGACTGAGTCTTGTGATTTAATGGTCTATTATGTGTAAGTTTATATTTTGGAGGAGGGCATGGACGATACAGGATACAGTCATTGGAGTACTCGGGAGGAACACTTGGTGTATTCTTTGCATTAATATGTCCTAATGTGAACTGATCCTGGACATACAAACATCAGGTGTAGAAGTTGAACGAGAGTAACAGAGAAAAAGCTTAGCAGAGACATAGAATACTTAATAGAGGAGTCAAAAGTACATAGGGTAGTACATACAGTAGAATTGAATATGGTAGTATAATAATACATCTAATACTTGGAGGAAAACTTCATAGAGACTAGACAATATTAATGGGATAGTACACAGTGGTTTCAAAGCAGAACTTCCACCGATTATTATGAGATTTAATCGGACAAGATAAACTTTGGTTGATGTGTACACTCTATAGAATCAGAGTGGTGATTAAATAAGTTGCTTGGAAATTGGACAAGAGTTTACTTATTCTAGTGTATGGAAATATAAACCCTGTTGAAGAGTAAAGCCCAAACAATACTATGAGCTGAATTCGTCAAGAGACAAAGGGACTATGCGTATATCCCACTTAGTGGTGTTACAATTTCTGGTCTGCTTTGTTTCTTCTCAGACCAAGACAATATTTGAATGGAGACAAACCAAGTACCAGAATTAAATAGTTGAGAATCTTTCGAACCAAATCTATGATAAATGAATTTCTTGAATTCAAAGAGTTACTATTAATACTAATTCTGATTATTGCAGTTTATACGAGTACAGAGTTTTCTATGCTTTGACTGTTCATACTATCTATTCTGCTACATATATTAGATGATACCAGTCAGATAAACTGTTAATTGGACAGAATACAGATGTCATAGTATGACAGTGACGGAATCGTATGTCAGTATGAATATCAAATATTGACACTACTTCATAAGATTCTCTGATTCGTCTAGATTCAGTGGTGCGTTGAAGATTTCTAGGAATTCAGTTAACCTAAACTAAAAACTAGAAAAACATCATTTATTAGGCCCTTAGAAGTCCTTTTGTTCAAGGAGCATTAGAATAGAGGAGAGGCGCAAGTGAGTCACCAGAAGGGATCTATTAATGGACATTAGTACAGATACTAGAGTACATGATAAATCATCATAGACTAAATGGTAGACTATGTATACGGTATGAACATTATTCCGTCCTATCAGTGTCCCATCAGTATTCACTAGTAATCACTACTGACATGGACTGCGTAAACCTGTAAAGAACTCAGAATGTCATTGATCTCCAAGCTCTTTGTCTGAGTATTGTAGTAAGACATAGACCATCTTTCGTCAATAATTGGCATAGACACCAAGAGGTCCAAAGTCTTTTTATCACCAGCCTGAGGACAGGAACTCTTTAATCTTCGGTACATCTCAAATGTACCCGTTGGATAATCATTGCATTTTAAACCTCCACTGAAACCATCTATACTGCGACCTTTCTTGCTAGAATAGGGCTTTGATGATGTCTAAATGCATCATATGGAGCTTCAGCGGAAAGCGTGTGGGACTTGGAAGTTCTCTATTCAAGCCCCATACTAGACTCTCAATAAAGACAGTAGACCAGTTGTGGGTCATTAACGACGTTGTGGAGACCAGTTGTGAGTCATTAACGACGTTGTGGAGACCAGTTGTGAGTCATTAACGACATAGTAGAGACCAGTCGTGAACCATTAACGACATTGTAGAGACCAGTCGTGAATCATTAATGACCTTATGCACTAATAGTCATTAGCTAAGATCAGAATTTTAGACCAATCACTAGTATCCGATCCTCAAGGGCACATCATCGCCCATGATACAAGGTCTGTCATACAGATCTTACACCAAAACGCCCTATTGATCCAATCGTGACCCTCTTCCTCAAACACCAACTTCAACCAGAGCCAAGGCCCTGACCTTTTCATCAAACATGGCACATTTGATCGGCATGTCAAGTGAGTAGAATGGATTCTTCATCACATAGTCACAGTAGTACATGTAGCACTGTTTATACACATTTCCCACGGCCAAGCTTTGACGGTTGAGTTCTCCAATTCCAGACCCCAACTGCAAGGGGTTGTATGCGGCCTTGTGGACTGGGCTTGTGATGATGATGAACTTGAGCCCGGTGAGTGTCTGGAACACATACAAGCTGAACTGATCGGTGTCCACATGCTGAAGCCCCAGAACATTCGTATTTGGGAGTTTTGGCCGAGATGTGGAGAGGAGTTGCTGGTTTATAGATGCTGAGTCAGGGGTTTCTTGGGCGGCTGGGGGTTTGAGTTTAGTCGCTATGGCGTGGACTCCATGGAGAGTACCTGCTAGGACTAGGTAGTCGTTGACGGCGAGTTTTGTGAGGCCGGCATTGATTTCCTGGTGGTAGATTAGGCCTCCCGCCTTGTTGAGGATGAGAAGGCTGAGGAGCTTCATACAGTGGAATGGTGTGGAGGGCCGTGGTTAGGTGGAGATTGACGTGCGATGTGAGCAGGCGCGTAGTGTACGGAGGAAAAAAAGAAGCTTCCCCACCAGGAGTCGAACCTGGAATCTTCTGGTTCCAACAGAAGTGGTTACTTTCGTAGCCAGACGCCTTGACCATTGGGCCATGAGGAACGAAGCTTGAAGGACGATTTTCAAGAAAAGAGAGGTGATGTGGTAAGACTGGACTCAAAAGTAACGAATAAGGAGCAATAAGATCGGTTTGACCAGCACCTTGGATGTATTGAGTCATCTAGTTCAAGGAATGGATGGTTTTCTAGTGTTTACTAGCTCCAGCAACAATATATCAACCCCAGGAGTAGTGTATAGTTGCAAACGCAGTTGGCATAACCACTAGTGACCACATTCTCATGCCATAAGAAGTTCCTAGCTGAGTTAAATAAAAAGCAACTAGTAATACTTCGAACCGCTGTCTTCCGGAAAAAATTCCATACAGCCCCAACAGCTGAGAGCTCCATTAGTGGTACACTTCTGGTGTACTGGTGGCTTCCGCCTACAGCTTCGCCTATACTATTAGACTATTCATGATACCATGAATCTGTCGATAGTAAGAGGTTTTCGGGCAGCGATGATGTGGTGACCAGTGTGATATCCAATTAATTTAATGGACGTAAGAGGATTGTGCTGGCTTTTATCGTGAACTTACTAACAATGCGATCAACACTTGGTACATAGCTTGAATGAGTGTCACCGAAAAAACAGATACCAATTCCAGATATATTATTATCGAAATGAATCAGGAGATGACTACTACATATTTTCTACTCCTGTTTGACTCCTGTCTGATTTAGCAAATATTTTTAAATTCGTCCTTGGCATTGCGAAATTAGTGATTGTCAGCGTGTTAATGTACAGAAAAAACATGAATTAAAAATATTTATCAGAGTAATTGTTAAAATGCAAAAGTACTCCTGTGAGAAAGCTAAATCTAATTATAGCCACGCTGTACGACTAGAAGGGGTTACTATAAAGTCTGTCAGCTGAGATCATACGACATCTTTGTCTACAGTAGTATCGGCCCATTATTCCGCCGCGCTTGGCATCGGGCTATCGCGGACAGCCAAATGTGCCGGAACGATCCGTCTCTACTGGCTGTCTGAATGGGCAGTTAAGGAATACGTAAATTTAAGGCCAACTAGAGTGTACAAGGTTACGAAGTGAGTATAAGTGAGTGAGTATAAGTGAGTATAGGTAAGTATAAGTGAGTGAGTATAATTGAGAAAGTGAGTGAGTATAATTGAGAAAGTGAGTGAGTATAAGTGAGTGAATGCAAGTGAGCGAGTACAATGTTTTTTTAAAGTATTCAAAGCAGCGCGCAAAATGTTTCAAACCACACTAACAAAACGATTCAAACGTGCTTTTCAAAATTATTCAAACTAGTGCGACAAAATTATTCAAACCAATATTTTAAAGTTTCGACCACTACGCACATCTTTCAAACCAAATGACAAATGTTCCAAATTAACTTTCTTAGAATTCAATATTCTGAATTTAAAGAATTGCCTTATGTATTACATTTGGGAGTCAAGAGTAAAATGAACATAACAGAACTGGTTTCCATATCATCTTGTATATTACAACTTGTATTTTGAATGAATGTGCGAAGTGGTACGAAACTTGAATTATTGATTTGAACCATTTTGTTTTTTTGATTCGAAAGATATTGCGCGCTCACTTGAATACTTTTGAAAACGCTATGAGTGAGAGTGAGTGAGTGAGTAATTCAGAGTGAGAGTAATTGAGACTGAGTAAGTGAGTGACAGTAATTGAGACTGAGTAAGTGAGTGAGAGTAATTGAGACTGAGTACCAGACCTTCTGTAAAATCTGCTTCACTTTTCACTTCATCAGTATCTCATATTATGGCAACTGCAATGCAAGAACCGCCATTACTATAATCTAATTATCCTCTAGCATCATTCTCCAAACTCAAAGACAATGAATCGTTCTTCAATCGTTCACTTGATCCTCACATGATTTACCATATGTTGGGTCTCGACAAATTTCTTCATTGATCCTTCTGATACTTCCTTTTGAGTTCATCGTGCTTTCGTTTCCGCTCACCAGCAGTCACCTGCCGCTTATGCCTCCTGCTGCTTTCATGTATTTTCCAGCTCGCTTCACCTACAGCCAAAAGCGGCTGGCCTCTCGAGTCCTTGCACACAGGACACTCGTAGTGTTTCCAGGAGTTTGCAGATTCGATTTTCTTGTTGCTCTTGAAACTTTCGAAAAACTCCGCTGTGGGTATTAAGCTCTGCAAATGGTCCGGTGCCTGGGTATCGGTGACCGATAAAGGACCGTTTTGGAGAAAGCTGGCGGCGATCGAAAGGCCTCTGTCGTTGACTGAGGTCTTCCATTGGTCTAAATCACTGGCATCGAGAATGTATAGCTTCCCGCCATACTTGAAATTGAAGCGTGCCTCTTTGATTAACTCCACTCCCAAAAGCTTCTTGATCCACTTGACTTGGTACTTTGCGTACTGTCTGGTTCTAATTTTCATCCGCTCCACACCATCTTTAAATAGCCTGCTATCTGATTGGCCACTCTGTAACCACGGCAAGAATTCTTTGAAGCCAATCACTTGCCATACTCCTTTGGTGGTGTCTAAAACTGGCGTGTGCGATGAGTAGAAGTCGTTCAACTCCTGAATCTCTTCCAAGGCCCCGTTCTCCATCATCGTATCAACTCGTTTATCTAGACGCTCTGCAAGAATGTGGGGCTCACAATACACCCAAAAGAGAAGCGTATTGTATTTGAGCGAAGACTCCTCCAACTCGTCCAATTTTTGGTCCCGGTACATATCGCTTGGCTTCTGGCCTGTGGTGAAGTAGATCTCCAAACACCGACGGAGCTTCCGCTTGTCCTGGGGATGGAACTTTTCGCTGATCACAGGGTCAACCTCCGCTAGCCTGCTGAATATATTCTCCACGGGCCCATCGAGCAATTCTCTTTGCTGTTCGGTGAGTGGCGTCACACCAATATCGGATTCTTTTTCTCCAACTGTCTTGTTATGGAATAACAAGCTCTGCAAATAGTAATGTGTGCCTCCTATTATAATGGGCGTCTTGTTGCGCGAATGGATGTCATCAATGGCGGCCTGGGCTTCCTGTGTATACTTGTGGATGAAGTAGTCCTCGCTCCACGAGATGTGGTCCATCACATGATGTACCACGCCTTGGCGCTCGTCAAGAGGGTGTTTGTTGGTGATGATGGGGACTCTTTGGTACACCTGCATGGAGTCAGCGTTGACGACTTCTCCATTGAGCGCCTTGGCTAGCTCTATGCTGAACTGGGTGTTAGTGGTGCCAAAGTGCGGAGACCTGTGGAGGACGTACCTGAGATTTGCCGACGCCGGTAGTACCCACAATTGCGATAACGTTCTTTTTGGGCTTGGTCATGACGTAGTTCTTGAGATACCGGATGTAGCGTACGAGCATTGGCACCCATCGCGATGTCAGTACACCTCATATTCAATGCCGCGTCCTGCACACTACCCGAACCGTACGTCTTTGGATGGATCCCACGTAAATGCCCGGTGGCCCTTTGGGGCGGCCAAATTGGCGCCTAGGCGCATGGAGTTCTCCACACCTTCGAGGTTCTCCTGGTTTCGGATGGAGATGCCGAGGTCCCTCGCTTCCTGGCGCCGATTGTAGAGATACTCATCGATTTCCTCCAACACCAACGATCCTTTCTTCAAGAAGTCCGAGTAGAAGGTCGATGCCCGATTGAGGTTTGCCACGAGCTCAAGATACTCCACATACACATTGTGGAACCTTTGCAAAGCAACAAAACGGGCGTCATTTCGGGTGTCACTACTGGACTCTTTGGCAGCGACGAAACTAGAGTTTGCTTGGGTAATTTCCGCCTCCAACGCAATCTGCCGCTTTTTCAGCAGCTGAACGTACTCCAAGTCACTGGTGAACGCCTTGATTTGCTTTTCGTAGATGTGCTCGAATTTGCGGGGGTCGATTTGGCCACTTTCATCTTGGTAAGCCTTGAAGTCGCATCGAGCAGCACTGATGACGCTGGAAAGGATGTTCTGGTCGCCAAACTTACGGTCTAGACTAGACAAAAACCGCTCTCTTTTCAGCTCCATGTCCTGGCCCTCCGAGAGAAGATTGCGCAAGTCAGACACACAGCTGGCCAAGCCTTGGTGTAGCTTGAGGTAGTCCGATTTCGGTATGTTTCTCAACAACGCCTCTTTTCCGCCGCAAAAGATCTGGAGCGCAGACTTTATGCCCAGGTAGCTTTGGCCAATCAACGTATCGCTCTCCTTTCCTAGCCCTAGGTACTCACGCATCTTGTTCAAACGCTCTATGAAGTCTGCACTTGCTTCTTCCGACGACACTCTGCACCAGCGGGCCGTGCCTTCTCGGCGACGCATCAAGTCGTCTTCCTTTCTTTCCATTTCGATGCGCTCTTCACACTTGGCCACGAGCTCAGCACAGTTGTTGGCCAATACTGATATATCGTCCATCGACCGTTCGATGAGCTGGGTTCCTCCAATAGAGAGGATTTCCCGCGATTGGTCCACTATGGTATCGGGAAGACTCTCAGTTCGTTGGAGGGCATCAAGTGACGAAGGAAGATTCTGTGATGCCAAAAACTTGGCAAACATCCGGGATAACGCAGCCAAGGGCTCTTTGATGTTCTGCACAATGTACTCGTCTTGGCGTTCCTTGAATGCCTGGCCAACTTGGATGATGGAGAAGGGAAGGAGCGTATTGAAAACATGCCCATTGGGAGCGGAAAACGTTTCAGGCACCTGCGCTTCCACCATGGAAATGACTTGGATCACCGGCAAGTCGCCAAACTCTGGAACTGCATGGAGATATACGAGATCGTTGTCCTTCTCTGCTGACCGCAAGCACTCGTTCACTGTGGTTGTGAGCCCCGCCAAGTCCTCGAGCACGCACTCATTCACATACAGCCGATACTTGTTTGCCTCGGCGCACATCCTCAGAGCCTGCTTCAAATAAGCCACCTGCTGGCCATACTCGTAATTATCCAAACACTGCACAGAAGCACGGTATAGCGCAGCCGCCTTAAAGTGCCAGTGCTTCACCTTCATGAAGTTGAGCCATTCCAACACAATGGTGTCGGACGATGTGCCGTGTTCCAAGGCCTTCTCGTAAGTTTGGGAAACCTTCATGGAAAGTCGAGCCACCAACGAGTTCTTGATGTTCTTACCACTAATTGCCTTTTGCCAGAATACTTCTTGCGCCTGTGCCAACATCAACCACTGTAGTGTATCAATGGCGGCGTTTTCAAAGTCATGCCCCGTCTGCTGGGCCAAGAACTGGAAGCACCCTGCAGATAGCTTGAAGTAGTTGCAAGCGTTGCGTGTTCCCTCTTCCGAGTGGCGGCTTTCGCCGTGTGCCTTGTGGCTATACACCGAACCAAGCTGGTAGATCAAATTGGCCTTGACACCACTCCATTTGGAAGTGGCCTGCAGCCGCGCCAGGTACCCTAGAGTCTGGTACCAGTCAAACGTGACTAGATTGTCCGGGAACTTGTGCAGGATGTCCAGAATGATGTGGTAGTACTGGGAAAGTGTCTGCTCATATTGGACGAGATCTGTATTGAGGCTTTTGGCGCCCTGGACAGTGCTTGTATGGGCACTTTGCACTGTGTGTAGGTCTTTGGAGAATGCAGATACAGGTTGGAAGAAGTCTTTTTTGATGGCTTCGGAGAGTATGCTTTCGAGGTCCACGTGGTCCACCAATAGGAAGGGGATGTCTAGGAGATTGCCGAACATGTATGATATTAGGGGAGACTTGAGGAAGTGTGAGCGGGCATGGGTGAGTGATGAGGAAGTATAGGGCGCGACTACATGATGACATCATAGGTAAGACACGTAACGATAAGATAAACAGACACGTAACGATAAGATGATTTCAGACACGTAACGAAAAGATAATTTTAGGTAGATCCACTATGTACAAAGTATATAATTCAAAGCATTAGAAATCAGAAGTAGTGATTATGGTATTAGAGCAGAGAGCCTGTACACTAGATATGAAATACAACAATGCGATTGACTCCGAGGTAGTCCATAGTCCATAGTCCATAGTCAATAGTCCATAGTCAATAGTCCATAGTCAATAGTCCATAGTCAATAGTCCATAGTCAATAGTCCATAGTCAATAGTCCATAGTCAATAGTCCATAGTAAATTCACATAATTTCAGATAACATAGTCCATAGTAGTTCACAATAGGTCATAACCATTAATATCAAGTGTCATACTTGGTATTGGCGTCACATTATTTTGGTGCATTGCCCTTTTTTTCCTCAACTTTTTGATTCAAGTAGTAGGCAGTTCTGTTTATGGCGAGCATTTAGGCATGCGATTGAACTTGACTTTTAATGCGGTTTTCGGCTGCGCGTACACTCTCAACAAGGTCCGAGAGCGTGGCCAACCGAGTTTGTATGGCAATTTCTTCATCTTGCGCAATATCCGTTGTGGTTTTGAGCTCGGAAGTGTAGTTGTGAAGAAGTTCCGAGTTGTGGTCGATTTCCTCACATAGACTTGTGAAAGTCTGTGCGTTGGCTAGGAATCCCTGCAGATGGGAGGTTTTGAACTCGAGTTCATGGGCACTGGTGTTCAAGTCATTGAGGAGTTCGTAGATGATGTCAATTGTTTGGTCCAGTTCGGGCAATTTGGGCTCCCCCACGTCTGGATGCACCAGCTGGTCTGCTCTTGCTCCCATATCTAGCTCCACCAAAACTTCAGCTTTCTGCCTGGAAATGGGATCCAACGGCTCCATTTGGGGTGGAAGCGACTTGACGTGTTGGTCATGGTCTGACTTGACTAGAAGCCTTGCCTCATGGAGAATTTGCAGTGCAATCGGGTTGTGGTCCTGCACTTCAAATACGTCCAAGGACGGTATTGGAAGGCCCTGTTGCACGACCTGCGACTGTGTGGTTTGCTCTTCCACCTGCCGTAGTAACTGTAGGGCATTGGCATTGGCTATGGGTTCACTCGGAACGCCGACCTCTGCCGCATGGAAAGGTACTTGTCTTTCCTTAGTTGGCTGTGGCATTTGCAGTAGCAACTTCTTGAATTCCGACACTATTTTCTTTCTGGAAAATGGTCGTTTCGCTCCAGATAATGGCTCTGTATCGTGAGCCGTTAGGTGTTGCAGCACTTGCACAGGGTGGGAGTCGAGATGCTTGGGAGAGTCGAGATTCTGCACATCGTCCGTGGCACCAGGGTCCGGCAAATCGAGTTTCCGCCGCTTCGTGAGTTGCTCGTCAACACGAGTCACAAGCCCAGCTGCTGCCTTGATAGAAGCCCGAGGCTCTTTTTCCTTTCTCTTTGCACCTTCTCCGAGACCCTTGATATTGACCAGCTTCTGGAACGCAAGGTGCAGCTCCATGTTCTGCAGATCTTCTGCCAGCACATCATATTTTCCAGGAAGCGGCTGGCGTTCATGCGGAATGTCTGCGTTGTAGTCAAACTCCTTCCTCCGAGCCTTGTTCTTCAGAGTCAAGCTCACACTTATACCTGCAGCCTTCAACTCACGGCGTTTCTGAAGTAATGCAATCCGCCTGCTCTCGGCAAGAAGCCTTTCGCGGTCTTTCCTTTTGGCCTTCTTTCCCTGGGTATTTGCAAGCCGGGCCTTGGCCTCCGAAAGCATCTCCCTTTCATCTTCATCCATATCCTCCGCATCGGGCCTGGACGGTAGACTCTCGAAGGCGTTTCCCAAAGCGGGGAGCGCCTCAATACCTGGTCCTGTGAGATCGACGTTTTCTGCGTGTTCATCATCGCTGGCGCCATTGACGGCGGAGTCCAAGAGCTTCTGGTAGCGCTCCACACATTGGGTGGCAGTCCTGCCCATGATCTGCGCCACACTACGCCACTGGTTGGGTAGAAGCTTGGCAACGTCGAGCAACTTGGCATCATCTTTTTTATCCCAGTCGTTTTCCCGGATCGAAGGGTTGAGGTACTCGTTCCAGCGGGCCTTGGCCTGCTTGGCAGTTTTCTTCGGTAGAAGCGATGCCACACGGGCCCATTGCGTAAGTCCGTACTTGGAAACAGCCGCCTTGAGAATCTGGTCCTCGACGTTTGTCCACACGCCTCCTTTGACGTAAATAGGGGGTGCCATGGAGTAGTAACTAGAAGCCAGTACAGTGTGAGTGGGTGCGAAAGTGAGATATGGGTAGAGTGCACATTAGTCCCCAAGCTTCATTCTGCGAAGAGGATCACATTCCATGGAAACACGACTTTTGGAAATGATCTAGGGTCTGTAGGGAGGGAATAAATTATATAAATTTCAAGGATAGTTAATTTTTTATGATTTTCGAGACGGATTTGGGGTCTTCTTATAGGGATGTATGGGTTATCTCAACCATGGATGTACGGGTTTCAACCATGGATGTACGGGTTTCAACCATGGATGTACGGGTTTCAACCATGGATGCACTTAACATGACTTCTGAGCTTTGTATGCACCATGGACAACCTCAAGACCGCCACTGCCTTGGCACTAATAGCTCAGAAACATATCGTGCTTCAGACAGACAACTATGAATGCTGTTTAAAAAATCTTTCTACAGTCCTCACCCAGTGCTTGGATATTCATGATATTGTGGAGGTGGATCTACTACAGGAGCACACCTTTGACCAGTTGGTGGACCGGATGGTTCGGCGCCAACACGGCCAACAGCCCATGTTACATGAGGTGGTGGTATGGAAAAACCTTGAGAATTTACAAATGTCTTTGGCCACCAGAACAGCCATTACCACCATATTTGACCAGTTGGAGAGGTACAACACTCTAGCATCCAGGTACACAGCCCCTGATGCGCCCATAAAGTTGGGCCAGTACATTATCAAGGCACCGGAAATATCGCTCATTGTTCCTATTTTAGAGACCCACGTGTCGTTTCCCAAATTGAGCCAGCCAGTCAAGGACCGCTTCTGGTTCTGCCAGAGCTTCTCCGAGCGCACGACCCATGTCCCCACTGCTATGTCACGGACCGAGCTCCTTCAGGCCCGCCAAGACTTAGCTACTGTCTACGCCAGCCCCGAAATCCAGGAGTACATCTGCTCTCTCTTGGTGTTCACACGTTCACACCGGCTCTGTTCGTTGGCCCCTCTAACGACGCGGCCCACGCTCCGGGCCCAAACGGGAATCATGCTCTTGGCCAAGGCACTTGTTGTGTATAGTGAGAGGTCTGGGTCGTCCGCCAAATTTGTGACTCCCGAGTATATCAAGGTTGCCTTCCGCAAAATCGCCTATTGGCTCGTGGACTGGGAGGCCAACATGCTCTTCTCGACCCAGGACCAAAGCCTTGATTTTCAACGTCGGACAGAAATCTCCATGCTCACAGGAGATTGGTACGGGAGCGAGTGGGAGGGCGTACGGAGATACTTAGATACGCATATGTCCATGGACGATGCGTGCTCCACCACTGGATACACCAACCACTTAGTTGAGGAGGTTTTAGAAACTGTTGCTCCTCCACTTTAGAAGGAAAGTTGATATGATTTGAAAGGGGTGGAGATGGGTGAATTTAGAATGTGGAGAATAATAAGAACGTTGAAAATGGAGAATGAAAAAATGATGGAGAATAAAAAAATGATGGAGAATAAAAAAATGATGGAGAATAAAAAAATGATGGAGAATAAAAAAATGATGGAGAATAAAAAATGATGGAGAATAAAAAAATGATGGAGAATAAAAAATGATGGAGAATAAAAAAATGTTGAAAAATATGAGAATGAATAATCTCCCAAAATCAAGGTCTTTCAATATCATTTGTGTTCACTTTTCTGACTCAATAGTTTCCGTTCACACCTAAGTGCTGGCCATGAGGGTGGGTGGAAGACTGATGCAGTCTCCAAAATATTCCTACAATAAATATTTATAGCTGGCTTAAATACGAGAAATTAGCATCGAAATAAAACCCGTTTGAGCTCGTGTAGAAGTTCATGCACAAAGAATCACTACTACAGTATTTTCAAAATTATTCATACAGTATTTTCAAAATTATTCATACAGTATTTTCAAAATTATTCATACAGTATTTTCAAAATTATTCATACAGTGTTTTTCAAAATTATTCAAACCAGTGCGACAAGATTATTCATGCCAATACAGTATTTTTCAAATTTATTCATACCAATGCGACAAAATTATTTATACCAATTTTTCAAAATTATTCAAATCAAGCAAAAGTTTTATTTTAAAGGAGAACATGAAAACCATTTTAGATTTTCCGTTGCGACCGTTGATTGGAAGATTCCAAGAAGCGTATATAAGAATTAATACATTTCACTAATTAAAAATTTTATATCTGAACGAGTTTTATACCTACTTTTCTTGGAGTCTTTCAATCAACAGTCGAAACGGACAAAACTAAAGTAGTTTTCATATTATCTTGTATAGTAAAACTTGTATTTGGTTTGAATAATTTATCGCACTGGTATGAATAATTTTGAAATATTATTCATATCAATGCGACAAAATTATTCATACTAATATTCCAAAATTATTCATACCAAATACAAGTTTTAATATACAGCATAACATGGAAACCACTCTAGTTTTGTCCGTTTCGACCGTTGATTGGAAGACTACAAATAGAACGTAGCAGCAATCAGCAAGATATAAAATATCTGATTACTGAAATCTATTAAAAGTTGTTGTGAAACATTATGCCATTTGGTATGAATAATTTTGAAAAAGACTGTTCACTATTATAGTTGGAACCTGTATGGAGACGTCTGGCACCCTCGGAATTGGCCACATATTTTCCTCCTATATTTCCTGCACAAGAGCGACTATCACTCTGAATTTTCCGCATTGTCTTTTTGATCTAATTTAAAAACGCATCAAAGCTTTTTTTCCCCGTTACAAGTGTAAATGGTTCGCTTGCATTGGGCCACTTTTTGTTGACCTAGCCGGGTGTACGGGTGTTTTCGCAGCCACGGGTCCAATTCCGGGGGCCACCCCAACGCCGCATGGAACGCAGCCGGCACTAGTGCTCTGCGTATTGAGGAGCACCAGAACAGCGCTCACTCACATCCGCCAGACCGAACCGCCCCACCCGGCAAATCTAGTAAGCCACAGCATATAATAATTCGTCTCGGCCTGCATATACCACATCCGTACACCATAATTATGTGCGCGCCCGCTTACTTAATCCAACAACTCACCCACCCGCGATCCACACACGTACCCCTAACATTGCTCCAATAATAGCTCCAAGTACTAGTGTTGTCAAAGCCCACAATCAACCAACCACATTGGGATTTGCACCGCATACTTTGCTGCTTCATTGAATTCTAGTCTGACTGTTACTACTCATACTGCCATTCAGAATGTCTGACATCCCCATCAACTTCACCCAGTTGACCGAGTTGACCCAGTTGGGCATCCAGCCCCAGTCGCTTGACTTCAAATCAACCACTTTAGAGTCTGACCACTACATCTGCGTGAGAGAAAGTGGTGCCCAAGGAAACACCGTGGCAATTGTGGATTTGGAGAAGAACTTTGAACTCACCAGAAAGAACATGAGCGCTGACAACGCCATCATGCACCCCAAGCAGAATGTGATTGCCTTGAGAGCCAACGGCACGGCATTGCAGATCTTCAACTTGGACACCAAGCAGAGGTTGAAGTCTCACACCGTGGAGTCTCCGGTCGTGCTCTGGAAGTGGTTGAGTGACGAGGTGTTGGGACTCGTGACAGCCAGCAATATCTACATTTGGAATGTGTTTGACGGCACCAACAATGGGCCCGAGAAGTTGAGCGACAGACATGCCACTTTGAATAACTGCCAGATTATAAACTTTGTGGCGGAGCCTGCTCTAAATTGGTTTGCTGTGACGGGTATTGCCCAAGAGGACGGCAGAATTGTTGGACACACGCAGCTTTTTTGCAAGTCCAGAGGCGTTTCCCAAGCCATTGAGGGTCATGTCTGTAAGTTTGCCCAGATAAAGTTGAATGGTGCGTCTCTGCCAACAAAGGTGTTCTGTATTGGTAACAAGACGGCCTCCGGCCAGGGCAACTTGCACATCATCGAGATCGACCACGTTGAAGGCAATCCTCCGTTCCCAAAGAAGACTGTGGATATTTTCTTCCCTCCCGATGCTTCCAACGACTTCCCAATCAGCTTGCAAGCGTCCGATCAGTACGGAATTATCTACATTTTGACCAAGTACGGTTTCATCCACTTGTACGACATTGAAACCGGTTCCAACTTGTTTGTCAACAGAATTACCGCAGACCCCGTGTTCACGGCGGCTCCTTACAAAAACGGTACCGGTATCATCACTATCAACAAGCTGGGTCAGGTTTTGGCGGTCGAAGTTGACAAAAACAAGATCATTCCTTACGTTTTGGAGAAATTATCCGATGTGCCTCTTGGTTTATCGCTTGCTTCTCGTGGAGGTTTTCCAGGAGCTGAGAATTTGTTTAACCAGCAATTTCAAAACTACTTGAACCAAGGTGATTATGCCAATGCCGCTAAGATCGCTGCTTCTTCTGAGCAATTGAGAACTCAAGATACCATCAACAAGTTGAAGCACATCACTTCGCAGCCGGGCCAGATTTCTCCAATTTTACAGTACTTTTCCACATTGTTGGACAGAGGCTCGTTGAACAAGTACGAATCCGTGGAACTTGCTAAGCCCGTTTTGCAGCAAGACCGTAAACCGCTTTTCGAAAAGTGGTTGAAGGAAGACAAATTGACTTCTTCTGAAGAATTGGGAGACATTGTCAAATCCTACAACGACACTGCGTTGGCGTTGGCCGTGTACATTCGTGCCAATGTCAACATCAAGGTGGTGTCGTGTTTGGCCGAATTAGGCCAGTTTGACAAGATTTTGCCTTACTGCCAAAAGGTCGGATATGAGCCTGACTACACCAACTTGATCCAAAACTTGGTGCGTGTCAACCCCGACAAGGCCAGTGAATTTGCCACATCTTTGTTGGCCAATGGTGAAACTAGTTTGAATGTCGAAAACATTGCAGATTTGTTCTTTTCCCAAAACTACATTCAACAAGGTACTGCTTTCTTGTTGGATGCTTTGAAGAACGACTCTCCTGCAGAGGGCCACTTACAAACCAAGCTTTTGGAGACAAACTTGTTGCAAGCTCCTCAAGTTGCTGATGCTATTTTGGGTAACCAAATGTTCAGCCACTACGACAAGCCAAGTATCGGAAAGTTGTGTGAAAAGTCTGGTTTGTTCCAGAGGGCCTTGGAGCACTATGACGACTTGAAGGATATCAAGAGAGTCATTGTGCACACCAACGTGTTGCCAGCTGACTGGTTGGTGTCTTATTTTGGACAATTAAACGTTCAACAGTCCATGGCTTGTTTGAATGAATTGATGACCAACAACTTGCAACAGAACTTGCAAGTGGTGATTCAAGTTGCCAGCAAGTACTCTGACTTACTCGGACCTTTGAACTTGATCAAACTTTTTGAGTCTTACAAGTGTAACGAGGGCTTGTCTTACTACTTATCGAGGATTGTCAACTTGACACAAGATCCAGACGTGGTTTACAAGTACATTGAAGCTGCAGCTAAGACCAACCAAATCAAGGAAATTGAGAGAGTTGTGAGAGACAATAATGTCTACAATGGCGAGAAAGTCAAGAATTTCTTGAAGGAAGCCAAACTCGATGATCAATTGCCTTTGATTATTGTCTGCGACAGATTTAACTTTGTGCATGACTTGATCTTGTACTTGTACAAGAACAAATTCTACAAATTCATTGAGGTTTACGTCCAACAAGTGAATTCTGCCAACACCCCCCAAGTTGTTGCAGGACTTTTGGATGTGGACTGTGACGAAACAATCATCAAGAACTTGTTGATGTCTGTTTTGGGCAGAGTGCCTCTCAAGGAGTTGGTGAGCGAGGTTGAAAAGAGAAATAGGCTTAAGATCTTATTGCCATTTTTGGAAAAGACTTTGGAGGGTGGTTCTACTGATCAAGAAGTGTACAACACATTGGCTAAAATCTACATTGATTCCAATAATAGCCCCGAAAAGTTTTTGGAGGAAAACAACAATTACGACACCTTGTCTGTGGGAAGATACTGTGAGAAGAGAGACCCATACTTGGCATACATTGCTTACTCCAAAGGAGGCAACAATGCTGAGTTAATCAACATCACCAACGAGAACAAGATGTACAAGTACCAAGCCAGATACTTGTTGGCCAAATCCGACTTCCTGTTGTGGGAGACTGTTTTGTCTTCTGAGAACGAGCACAGAAGACAACTCATTGACCATGTGATTTCCACAGGTATTCCCGAATTGAGTGACCCTGAGCCTATTTCTATCACTGTCAAGGCATTTATGGAGAATGATTTGCCACAGGAGTTGATTGAACTTTTGGAGAAGATCATTTTGGAGCCTTCTCCATTCAACGACAACACTTCTTTGCAGGGCTTGTTGATCCTCACGGCAATCAAGGCAGACCCTACCCGTGTTGCCAACTACCTTGAGAAATTGGACAAGTACGACGTGGAGGAGATTGCTCCTTTGTGTATTGACAATGACTTGCTTGAGGAAGCCTTCTATGTGTACGACAAGTTTGAAATGAGAAACGAGGCAATGAAGGTATTGGTGGAAGACATCATGTCTCTTGACAGAGGAGAACAATATGCCGAGAAGTACGATACTTCAGATTTGTGGTACCAATTGGGAAGTGCTCAATTGAACGGTTTGCGTATCACCGAGGCTATTGAGTCTTACGTTAAGTCTAAGAACCCTGAGAACTTTGAACAAGTGATCGAGATCTCTGAACGTGCAGGCAAAGAAGAGGATTTGATTCCTTTCTTGGACATGGCTAGAGAAACTTTGAGAGAGAGCGTTATTGACAATGCCTTGATCAACTGTTATGCTTCTTTGGACAGACTTTCTGACATTGAAAGATTTGTTGCGGGCCCCAACGTTGCAGTTTTGGAGGATATTGGAGACAAGTTGTTTGAGGCCAAGAACTACAAGGCCGCCAAAATCTTGTATTCGAATGTGTCCAAGTACTCCAAATTGGCTACAACTTTGGTTTACTTGGAGGACTACCAGGGAGCTGTTGATTGTGCCAGAAAGGCGTCCAACACCAATGTGTGGAAGCAAGTTAACAGCGCATGTATCGAAAACAAGGAATTCAGATTGGCGCAAATTTGTGGCTTGAACTTGATCATCGACGCAGACGAATTGCCTGAATTGGTCAAGACCTACGAGACAAACGGCTACTTCAATGAGGTCATTGCACTTTTTGAAAGTGGCTTGGGCTTGGAGAGAGCTCACATGGGTATGTTCACGGAACTTGCTATTTTGTACTGCAAGTACAGTCCCGAGAAAGTGATGGAGCACTTGAAGTTGTTCTGGTCCAGAATCAACATTCCCAAGGTTTTGACTGCATGTGAGGAGGCCCACTTGTACCCAGAGTTGATTTTCTTGTACTGCCACTACGAAGAATGGGACAATGCCGCATTGACCATGATTGACAAGTCCGAAGTTGCATTCGAACACTCGTCGTTCAAGGAGATCATTGCCAAGGTGTCGAACTTAGAAATCTACTACAAGGCCATCAACTTTTACATGGCGGAAAACCCAACGCTTTTGGTGGACTTGTTGTCGGTGTTGAGTCCAAAAATCGACTTGCCAAGGCTCGTGAGAATGTTTGTCAAGTCCGATAACTTGCCGTTGATCAAGCCATTCTTGATTTCTGTTCTCGACAAAAACAACTCCATTGTCAACAGCGCCTACCACGACTTGTTGATTGAGGATGAGGACTACAAGTCGTTGCGGGCCGCAGTGGAAAATGAGTCAGCCAACAGATTCAACTCGTTGGATTTGGCCGAGAGATTGGAAAATCACTCGCTCATCTTCTTCAGGCAAATCTCTGCTACTCTTTACACCAAGCACAAGAAGTTTGCCAAGGCCATCTCGATTTTAAAGAACGACAAGTTGTGGGCCGACTTGCTCAAGACAGCAGCGCTCTCCAAATCCACTAAGATCGCGCATGAGCTCTTGGACTACTTTGTGGAAACGGGAAACCACGAGTGCTTCGTTGCCCTCTTATACGTTGCCTACGACTTGATTGAGTTTGACTACGTTCTCGAGTTGTCGTGGTTGCACAACTTGGGCACCTTCATCAAGCCTTTTGAGATCTCGTATGCTTACGAGAACCAGAAACGCTTGAATGAAGTATACGCAGACTTGCAAAAGAGAAAGAATGATGCCAGCCCTGCTGATGAGAGTGTGGCACAACCATTGATGATCACCAATGGATCGATGATGGGCCAGAACACCGGTTTGGGCTACCAGCCCACGGGCACTGGTTTTGGAAATGCCTTCTAGACATGCGAGAGCCTTTTCGTGGTTGATTGGGGCTCAGCATTTGAGGTTTAAAATAAAGTATTGTATTGTATGAATTGTAGATGGTTTGACGGCGGGGGCAGGCAGAGAGGAGAGGTAGAAATGGACAAGTTCAAGGTCCAAAATCTCTAATTAGTATATCCAACAAGTCACTGATAAAAGTTCTCGAAGCCAATTTCTATATCGACATGACCAAACAACGTTTCAAAGTGTTTTTTGGTTTAGAAAACAGCCATCTTGAAGCCTTAAACAAGAGCTTGGTAGATGCACAGCCATGGACCAGCCAATGTGTATAGGAGTGTCGATAGACTGTCTACCTGGTGATGAAATTCTTGTGTTCATGACTATTTTTTCATACCCAGTGAAGTTTTCGACATGACTGATTTGAACGAACAATCGCAAGGACCTGAAAATATTTGAATTTTTCGTTTCTCCCTTATGAAAAAATCACTATGATTACAGTTACTATGATTACAGTTTTTCAAAATTATTCACCAGTGCGATAAATTATTCAAACCAAATACAAGTTTTACTATACAGTATAACATGAAAACTCCTTTTGTTTTGTCCGCTTGGCCGTTGATTGGAAAATTCTAAGAATAGAATGTAATTGCAATCTGCAAGATATAAAATATCTGATTACTGAAAAGTATTAAAAGTGGGTGAAACATTATGCCATTTGGTATAAAAAATTTTGTCGCACTAGTATGAATAATTTTGAAAAATACTGCAGAGCGACAAAATTATTCATACCAGTACAGTCTTTTTCAAAATTATTCATACCAGTGCGCAAAATTATTCATACCAAATCTCGTACTACTTCGCACAATCTTTCAAACCAAATGATGAAATGTGGCACACCAACTTTTTCAGAAATCTATATTTAGAATTACCTCATATTTCCAGATTTGGGAGTCTTTCAATGAAGGGTCAAAAGGGCAAAATTGGACTAGTTTCCATGTTATCTTGTATATGAAAACTTGTATGTGGTTTGATTAATTTTGAAATATTGGTTTGAATAATTTTGTCGCACTAGTTTGAATAATTTCGAAATATTAGTATGAATATTTTTGTCGCACTAGTACACTGTTTTTCAAAATTATTCATACCAATATTTCAAAATTATTCAAACCAAATGGCATAATGTTTCACACCAACTTTAATGAAATTTAGTAATCAGAAATTCTATTTGGTCAGTTGCTTATATATACTATTCTTGCAGTCTTCCAATCAACTGTCGAAACGGGCAAAACTAAAGTAGTTTCCATGTTATGCTGTATATGAAAACTTGTATTTGGTATGAATATTTGTCGCACTGGTATGAATAATTTTGAAAAATACTGTATGAATAATTTTGAAAAACACTGTATTTCAAAATTATTCATACCAGTGCGATCAATTATTCAAACCAATATCTCAAAACTAAA